>CAHIKZ030001713.1:5712500-5725000 GCA_903632075.3 Acanthosepion pharaonis
TCGGGGTTAGTTTTTGGAGGAAGGTTCAAATTCAAGGAATATTCTTAAGAGATTCTTTTTACGAAAACGAAGTAGTTGAAATTGTTCTGATGGTGAATGAAAAGATGTCTGAGGTATATTGTCTATGACGTCTGTTACAGGGAGCGCGAATTTTACACTCCTACTTCGACCTCGGCACAATACGAAAGAAATCTAGCCTTTTGGGATTCGCGCTATTCTTGCTCCCATTTTTAAGTATGCGCAAATGCTGAAAATGAGTACCTGCATCTGGCAGTGTTTTCAACGCATGCGTTTCTGTGCAAAAGGTGTAACGTCTCCCAGATATTCAATAAACCAAAGAATAAAAGTATATCCAAAAAGATCTTTCTTGTTTTCTCAGATCAAGAATGCAAGAATCGATTAATGAAAATAATCAATTCCATGACCATAGAAATTGATATCTAAAGTGTCATTCAGTGCTGAACTCAAGAACAGATGATGCTACTTTTAGAAGCTCACAAATATTAACGGATTTTAACTTTAACTGAAAAACCATAAATATTGCTTTCAAGTAATATAAAGATTTAATAAATTTTGTAATTATTATTTCTTTTATTTCATTCATTGTATATATATATATATATATATATATATATATATATATATATATATATATATATATGAAGTTATATATGCAAGGCATATTATGAATAAAGACAAAAGGATATCATACCTTTATTTGGCAACAAGTATTTATATTCAAAATTAAAAATATTAGTTTTTTTTTCAAAATTTTTAAAGTAAGAGATGCTCATAAATATTCATCAGGTTAACTGAAAAGTTTAGGTAAATTTTAGAGGATCTTAAACGGCGTAATTTCATAAACGAAAGTGAGTAATTGATGATGATTTTTTTTTTCTAAATAACAGATTATGAATTTAACTTTGTTTAAATTTGTTCTTTTCATTTTTACATTTTTATAGTTATGTATATTGGCGTAGGATATAAGTAATTCTTTCAGGAACTGAGATATTTGAAAAAATCCGCGACGCAGATTTATATTTTTATAAGATTCGATACCGGCAGTTTCAAGAGTTTTCCGTCTAAGTAAGTTCATTTGTCTTTTAATACGTTTTGTTTTCCTATTAATTGTTTATTATTATTTGTTTCAAATATTTTCACAGTTAGCCTGTTTTTCTATATGAGTATTTAGTTGTTTTTCTAAAACTAACCTGAAATTCGTTTTATTTTTCGTTTCTGTTTTAGTTTATATTTACCAGATTTGCATTTTCTGCTCTTGTTTCAGTTTTTATCAATTGATGATTTTCGTGTTAGCAACGTCAACAAGTTAGTATATATTCTTTTACTTACATTATTTACATTATTCTGACTGTTATCCTCATCATTGTTATATTCACGACGTTTCAGGTGATTGGAATTTTGAATCGAACGCTTTATTTCGTTCCACGTGCCATGCCTCTTCCGTATGTCTCAGTTATTTCCATTTAACTCAACTCTCTAAGCTTTGGTTCACCACTGCTGTCGCCTAGTATTGAACTTTCAACTCTATGGGTCTAGTCACTGGATCTAACCAACATCTTTATCCACGTGGGGACATCTGTGTATGATTTTTTGGAACTTACAAGCCTAATGTCTAAGCAACAATTTTTACCAGTGCTCATACTGAAATTTTTCTGTTATTATTATTTCATTTTTTTTTTTTACCAGACCTTATACAGCAATTTTTTTGTAATTCATTGCTTTTCTCTAACACTCTTTATTACTGGTTTCCATATTGTATTCATATCTATGATTGGTCGGCTCAGGAGATCTTTGTGGCCTAGCATATGTGATGATTCCTTAAGTTTTTTCCGTATTTTCCAGTGATGTCTATTGTTTCACCCTCATCTCACAGGAGGCGGTGATCACCCTTTTCCTTCCATATGTGGTCAACTCCGCCTGAACGATGTTCATGCAGGTGGACGAAATAAAGAGTTCGATTCGAATTTCCAAACATCTGAACAAGTCTGAAGCGTACAACGGCCGAAACGTTGAGAATATGGCAATGAAGATGAGGATAACAGTCCAAATAATGTCAATAATGCAAGTTATCATAATATTTCATATAAAGGCCGAAACGTCGTGAATATGGCAATGAAAATGAGGATGAGAGTCCGAATAATGTAAATAATCATAATGCCTCAGAGATATAGAGAGATATAAATTCTTTTATTTTAAGTTATGATAAATAATGACTTCATATTTTATGAAGCCATTATTTTAGGTTTAAATCCCACTTTATATTTTCATCTTTTTCTATCCGTTAACTTTTCCAAAATGAAGAAACTATTTGTTTTCCGGGGTTGTTTTCCAAAAGCGTTTCCACTCTGTAATCCATTTCACACGGAAGAGAGGTCACAAACCTCTCTCTCCTCTTCCACTATTTCCAGGGAGAATGTTCAGATGAACTATACTCCTTCGATTCACTAGTCCTAACCTTCACGGCTATGATCTGCTATGCAACTCGTATTGAAGCAAACCTGGTGAGATATAAGTTCCTACTAAACAGCTGTCTTGCCTAACCGACTCCCAAGGGGTGCTACCACAATCGCTATAACCTTAATCTATTCAAGTATGGGTTAACCGTTATCTTCCATGCATATCCGCATAAGATATGCCTTTTACTCTATAACCCTCTAACTCTAGTGGCACCAGGGACTTGTGCAAGGTGAACCCCAATATAAAATAATATTTTGTGTTTTCTGTTGATTTCTAGTGTTTTTGTTAGCCTAAGGTTTTATATATTTGAAAAAAAAACGTTAACTTTTTTGTGGGGTGAGCTTCTAAAACACGTAATGTATAGGCTGACCCAAAAAAGGGGAACTTTTCAACAATCCAATAAAACCAAGAGTGATGGAAGTAAAATATTTTATTCATAGTAATTGAAACCTTAAAACATGCCATTTAAGAAACAATGATGGAATTTACATATTTTGAAAATTACGTCCTGTAGATGGCGTCCTTCTGCACGAATGCATTCTTGAAATCTGCTGTTGAGATTCCTCATTGACTGTTGCAACATCTCAGCTGGGATACTGTGAATTTCATTCTGAATTCTAAATAGCGAAATGTTTACTTACTCAAGGTCACTGTCTCGCAGTGTTGCCACTTTCTCAGGTCTGGCAATACGCACTTCAAAAATTCCCGTTTTTTGGAGTCACCCTGTATGTAATATTTTTAAGCATACGTTGTATATGTTTCAAACCTTTTCATAGACTGCTGGGTATAATGGAGACAAGATGCCACAATCTATAAAATTCTGCCATGGCATGCGTTTCAAATAGCCTCAGAAAACTTAGTCCAGCGCCATGCCGGTGAAAGGTCGAAGGTGAATAAACGGCGCCGAATATCCATCTGCTTAGGGTTGATGGAGTTCGATAACCTAAGATGGCAGTCCATCGAGAGGAATGAAAGCCCTGATTTTAAACCTCCGATGACTTGCACTAATATACAAGGAAACACTGATGTAAATCCAGAGAGTGGAGATCCGAAGGCGGTTGGCTGTCAACACTGACAACTTTTTTGCAACTCCTGCAGCCAAGACGGCCTCACATGTAAGGGCTTGTTTTCCTTTCGATCTTGACGGTAAAACCGAGAGAGAAAGTGATGATGTTGTCCGACATATACCAACATAGGCACTCGCTCTGGTTAGGTCACTCCTTCTTATCACCATGGAATTAATTTTGACCAAACAGGGAGGTACATTTATCTAGCAAGATAAACAGCTGGCTACCTAATTCAATCCAGCTAAGCATATGCTGTGAATCACTGACACAACAGATTTTAAATATTATATTAACAAACAGCATCTGTGTTAACTTGTCAGTAGAGGATTAATTTGTTCAATATGTACATGAATTATCGTAATTAAATTGAGAATTCTACTTTCAAATACATTTAGCTTAGTATTTGCGTGTCTTGAAAGTGTTTCCATTTTCTATGTAATTGAATTGTTTTTATACACCTGATTTTTTACAATGCAATATATATATATATATATATATATATATATATATATATAATAGCTCTAATAGTATCTTTAATACAGCAATAGGTACATTTGGTTTCGTATTTTGAAGAATAGTGCTAATAAAAATGTAACGTTTTAAAAAAGTAATAAGAAGTGTGTTGATACCATTCGGAATTTAATTCACCACTTAGTTACAACTGTGGAAACAAAATGCATTAATTCGTCTCTTAGTTACAACTGGGTAAAAAAGAACTGCATTAATTCGTCTCTTAGTTACAACTGCATAAAAAACTGTATTAATTCGTCTCTTAGTTACAACTGGGTAAAAAACTGCATTAATTCGTCTCTTAGTTACAACTGATAAAAAACTGCATTAATTCGTCTCTTAATTACAACTGGGTACAAAGAACTGTATTAATTCGTCTCTTAGTTACAACTGGATAAAAAACTGCATTGATTCGTCTCTTAGTTACCACTGGGTAAAAAAACTGCATTAATCCGTCTCTTAGTTTCAACTGAGTAAAAAAACTGCATCAATTCGTCTCTTAGTTACAATTGGATAAAAAAACTGTTTAATTCGTCTCTTAGTTACAACTGGATAAAAAAAACTCCATCAATTCGTCTCTTAGTTACAACTGGGTAAAAAAACTGCATTAATTCCTCTCTTTTATAACTGATAAAAAAACTGCATTAATTCGACTCTTAGTTGCAACTGGGTAAAAATGCATTAATTCGTCTCTTAGTTAAAATTGGGTAAAAAAACGTCTCCTAGTTACAACTGGGTAAAAAAATCTGCATTACTTTATCACTTATTTACAACTGGGTAAAAAAAACTGCATTAATTCGTCTTTTAGTTGCATCTGAGTAAAAAAAACTGCATTAATTCGTCTCGTAGTTACAATTGAATAAAAAAACTGCATTAATTCGTCTCTTAGTTACAACTGGGTAAAAAACTGCATTAATTCCTCTCTTAGTTACAACTAAAAAAAACTGCATTAATTCGTCTCTTAGTTACAACTGGGTAAACAATTGGATTAATTCGTCTCTTAGTTACATCTGGGTAAAAAAAAAACTACATTAATTCGGCTCTTATTTACAATTGGGTAAAAAAACTACATTAATTCGTCTCTTAGTTTCAATTGGGAAAAAAACAACATTAATTTGTCTCTTAGTTACAATTGCGTAAAAAACTACATTAATTTGTCTCTTAGTTACAATTGGGTAAAAAAACTATTTTAATTCGTCTCTTAGTTACAAGTGGGTAAAAACTATATTAATTTGTCTCTTAGTTTCAATTGGGTAGAAAAACTACATTAATTCGTCTTTATCTTTCAATTGTGTAAAGAAAACTGCATTAATTCGTCTCTTAGTTACAATTGTGTAAAAATAAATTACATTAATTCGTCTCTTAGTTACAAATGTGTAAAAAAAACTACATTAATTCGTCTCTTTGTTTCAATTGCGTAAAAAAACTATTTTAATTCGTCTCTTAGTTACAAGTGGGTAAAAAAAAACTACATTAATTTGTCTCTTAGTTTCAAATGGGTAAAAAACTGCATCGCAATACAGGAATAAAAAATGCTTTATTGGTGTTATCGTATATTCACAAAATTTATATATTGCGAAAACTTTCAAACATTGGCTAAGACATTTTTATCTAGATTTTTATTTAAAAAAAATATAATATGTTGGCCCAAAACAGAGAGCCAATTGTTTGGGATTGCGCCAAGATAATTAAACGCTGATAAAAAAAAACAAAAAAAAAAAACAACAAAAAGTAGCGAATTTAATAACCGGAAAACACATCTACCAGCCAATTAACCGTGTTAAGTCAGTTATGTGTCATGCGTGATGCACGCTTAGGCGATCATGTATCTTTCGATACATGAATGAGGAGGCAGACTGTTTCTGCCGGAAATATGAACATTCCGTCAAGAGACGTGAGATTTACTCTCTTCGCCCAAGGACTGCCGGGATGCCAGCAAGGGTGTGACTTCCTTCCTTTTGTGATATAACGTAGTGAGTTACTCCCTTCTACAACATGAACCTATCACAACTGTAATCTAAAACACACACACACACAATAATACACACACATATATAAATAAAATTGCATAAAATTACCATACAATTTACTGTTTTTTATTGTTATTGTATACCTTTGGTTGTTCTGATTTTTTTTCTTTTGTCTCGTGAACACAAGCCCAAACTTATGACCACATCGTGTGAGTGAATATACCTTCACAATATTTTTAAAGGAAAACAGAACAGATATATACAAGCTGAGGGCAAAAGTCTTATATCTGAAAATCTGTATCGTATGAGGATTTTCTTTGTAAGGTTAAATCGAAATAAAAGTTAATCTCTTTCTTGTGAGAAGCATCCACGGAAGTTGGTTTTTATCTAATGGCAGGTATTTTACGAAAGAGCTCAACAAACATCAAGAGATTCTAATTGGTTTAAGAAAGCACTTGAAAGAAAGCTTTTCGAATTTGTTTACTTTCGCTTCTAAGGTTGGCATAATTTCTACTCAAAGTTCCCAGCCAAATCCATTACACAGCTAAAAAGAAACAAGTAAATCAAAAAAGAAACAGACGGACATTTTTTAATTCCCCCACTCTATGCCTACAGTTGAAATATTTGTTTGTTTTAAAGTTAATATCATCTTTCAATAAAAATAAAACCGGTAGAAACAAAAAGTGGTCTTGGTTCGTAAAGGCGACATCAGCAGTTACTTGAAAATTATTTCAGAGTTACTTGTAAATACTTCTACCTATTAACTACAGTGTAACCCGGATATAAGAGACCCGGATATAAGAGCGATTTTCTCTGGTCCCAAATTAGAGCCTGTGTTAATGTATATAAAATAAATACTAAATCTAAAAAAAGAAAAATGCAATTCTTGTTGTCATTTAAAAACTCTGTTGAAATTAATTTAGATTAACATTTTAACAAAATAAAAAAAAAAATAACAATGAAAAAAAAAGCAAACTGAACACAACATCCAAAATGTAGATAAGAGGTGGGAAATGAAATTAGATTTAACTTAGTTGATTTACTAAATAAAAATAATGAAAAAAAAAAAGATCATATCTAGATAAGAGGTGGGAAAGTAATTTCCCTGATTTTAAAAGCAGACAATTTGTCCTGATTTATTCTAAATGAAAGCATTGCTATGATAACAAAAGATTTGTATGCTATTATAAGGAAGGTATTATTGTTTAGAAGAGTAAAATACAACATATTTATGATTGTATATATGTAAATATATAGAGCGATTAACATATTGTTTGGAAAAGATAATGCATATCGTGTCAAGCACGAGGACAAGACGAAAACATGAACATACAAAGCATCAAGTGATATATCAGCGCTACGCTAGTGCTAATAAAATAATCTATACATACATACATATATATATATATATATATATATGTATGTATGTATGTATGTGCGTGTGTATGTACATAATTGTATATTTAAGACAACTGACAAGGCAACGAGATTAAGCTTTTTTCTTGTGATCATACAAGTGTTTTCTTTTCTAAACACAAAGTGTGTAAAAACTATGCAAAATGTCTGCATAAATGAGCGCTTCGGCTATTTTGTTAGCCATTATCCATGAGGATTTTTTTTTAATTTATTTATTTTTCACAGAATGTGTACTTTTTTAAGTATGTGTCTGAAGTTATAGGAATGTTTTTTTTTCCAAACACGGTCAGCAGAATGTCGCCGTGTTTCATAGTTAATATTATTGAGTTCTAGCGTTTTCTTTTTTCTTATTATTAGTGCTCCCATTATGTTTAACCTTATTTTACATGTGGATCTATTATATTTGTCTTTTCTCTCTGTGTGTCTCTCTCTCTACCGCTCTCTCTCTCTCTCTCCCTCTTACTCTTTCCTCTCTCTCTTCCTCTATCTCGTCCTCTCTCTGGCCTGGTCCTACTGCTTAAAGATTCTACAAATGGATGAGGCTATTAAAGTTGTATTATATATATATATATATATATATATGTTAAGAAATGGACAAGGTCCGACAATTTATTTATTAAAGACATTTTTTATGTTTAACGTTGTTATTTTATAGATACAAGTATTTAAGCAAATGCTCTGTTTATGATAAACAGTATTAAATAACATTTACCGGCCTGAATGTCCGAGAAATTTTCATAGAAAATATTCGTTCTTTGACAGGATTCGAACCTGCATCCTATACGGAACCGTCATATACGCTGACGTGCCTTTACCTCTAGGCTACAAAGAACCAATCGGTAGACAAGGTCGAATTTACTGCTTATAAACTCCTATCTTCCATGAATCTCGTACATTCATAACTGCTCTGGCGTATCGAATGTAAACAAATGACGTCATATGTTAAGAAATGGACAAGGTCCGACAATTTATTTATTAAAGACATTTTTTTATGTTTAACATAAAATGTTTATCTATAAAATAACAACGTTAAAAACGCTTTAAATGGCGAGACATCCATCATCGCAAACAATTCAAATAGTATACAAAAACCTCCAGATCCGTTATGAATGAATTGATCCTTGTTTATATAAATTTCTGCCGTATTAGTTGTTATTTTTACTACAAGCTTTCGTTTGTTCCTACAGACATCTTCAGGTATAGAATAGATGTTGTTCTTGATTTTTTTCTCTTAGTAATAAGAGGACAACGGAAATATGTGTTGTTGTATCCGAAAATGCTATTGAAAATGAGTTGGATAATAAGTGCGACATTACTGTAATTATTGAACAATATAGTTCATGCCACTTTGACAGAAAAATTTACCAGTAAAATAATTTGTTCAACACCATATTTGGTATAAACGCAAACACTTTAAAATTTAAAATCAAACTCAGCGTTGCTTTGGCGCGTTCCATGGATGGATGTCTCGCCATTTAAAGCATTAACCTTTGCATTAGTTTTGTGTGAATAATATATATATATATATATATATATATATAAACTAGGAATAAGCGTAATTTAATATATCAGTGTAAATCTAATAGCTAAAAAACGCAAGGTTCCATCCAAGTATTATCAAGTTTAATTCTTGAAAATAAAAGAATAGATGTGTAAATTAAAGATGACTAATGAAAAGCTAGAAAAAAATTTCAAGGAAAACCAGACAATACTAATATTCAGACCCAGCAAACAATCCCTTTGTTTACAGTGGGAAGGCTTGCGGAATCTGATATATATGGTGTCCTTATATATCAGATCCCGCAAGCTATTAAATTTACACTGATATGCCTTATAAATTAGGCTTATTCCTTACTATTATTAATTATTGTACAACAAAAAACTTATTCAAATATATATATATATATATATATATATATATATTTAGTTTATGCAAACTTAGGTAATTCGTATGGGTAGACCTGAGGAGGATGATATCCAGAGAGATCAATGTAAAATTCAGAGCAGATATGTTTGAATAAAAGACAGACCACGTTAAGATTCCATGTAATAAGCTATTTCACCATAACCCCTTTAACAGGGTTCTGGATCATCAGACTTTACTTTCAAAAGCTGAAATGAAAAATGAAAAGAAATTCACACGTTTTTGACGGACCTCATCAAGTATACGTAAAATTAACGAAGTGAGGGAGTGAGGTGGGAGAGAGGATATGAGTATGTCATATGTATCATTTCAGTTTCCTATTTTTAACCCCAGTGTGTCTGCTAGATGTTGCTCAAATTTAACGCGTCTCGTCTCTAGATATAGATGGCTAAGGGGTGAATGATAAGAACGACATTAAAGGAAAAAGTTACAACAACCCCAATCAATTACACGACAGGTTTCATTCAAATTCTTAGATGCTGTTAATTCGCGTTACTTTAACGGGCATATTTAGGAGGTTATGGTTTGATAAATATCTAAATGTTAAAACAATCTACGAAGAAATTAATTTTAAATTCGGTGGAGTTTTGGGTCTGTGGACAATACGGCGCTTAATTTCATCACGACTAGGTGCCAAAGAGGATAAGTCATCAGAAAATTAACATGGCGATATTTACAGAAAAGGCATATAAAAGCTACATTACGGCGGTGGGAAAATGACGGAAGCTGATATGCAATAACATCGCAGATTCTTTATGCTTTATGTAGACTCTTATAAATACGTAGCAGAATGTATTTGTATGTATTATAAAATCTGATGTCGTGCTTCTGCTACGTATCTAAATTTGAAACGGAAGATGTATTAACTCTCGTCTAGTTTGCATGTCTATGGAGATTTATTTTTTTTTTTTTATTTTATTTTTTTATGAAAGGGATTTGTGCATATGAAAAAAAAACTGTCGTAACGTTTGTTTTTTGACGACTTCATAAAGGGTTATCTTTTTTTTTTTAGGCTATTTAAACTATTTATTTCGGCAATGGATTATGAAGGGTGTTATATTGTATGCATGTTTTTAGTTTCAAATTTAGACACCCCCACCTTTCACTGACTTGACATCTACGAAAGTAACTCTATACTGATACTTATTATTAACACCCAACACCCGCCTACCCAACTTAAACAATTCGCCCTAGCTGTTACCATGGAAATTTTGATTTCAATTTTTAAAACACGTAAATTTCAGAAACACGTTATTCAAAAAAATTTCGCTTGAAGATGGAACAGAGCTTATTTTAACTCAATTTAATTATATTGAAGTTTTCAGCTCTTGTTTTGAAACATGGGACTTCTTATGTCGCGATTGGGAATCCTATTTTTAAATAAATAATTATATATATATATATATATATATATATTATACGGACAAATACTATATGAAAATATTTATACAAAAATCAAAGGGAAGATACGTTAGGGTGTTGGGAAAGTGACTGAAGCAGAGATGGTGCGTCAGGACCAATAACAGTAAATATTCTTTCTGGGGATTGTATACAAATGTAACTATATAGGAGGAACACGAGACCAGAGGTGACAGCAATATTCAATGCAGAAACGAATTGTAAACCTTTAAATTTATGACAGATTCTAGCGAGAAAATATATCTCTGAAGACAAAGTGAGGCGTTAAAATTACCAAGTTATTTCTTGCCCCGTTTAACAGCAGATAGTATCTCATTTGTGAGATCATTTGAAATTTTACCTTATTGAACCTATCAGACTTACTATTAAGGCAGAAGTAATTAGTTATGTCATCAGAATAGAGACAGAATTTAGAAAATGATGACCTCGGAAATGTCGTTGATGAATGTTAGGAACAACGTGTATCCAAGAATTGGTCCCTGCATTAAGGCAAAATATCAAGAACAGTGAATTTTCAAGACATCGTCTATTTCGCGATTTGAGAAAATTGAATTAGTTCAAAAATTCGTCTAGAAATACCATGACTTTCCAACTTCCAAAGAAGACAAGTATGCCAAACCTTGTCAAATGCACTCAAGATATCCAAAACAACATACTGAGCTTCACCATTCTTATCTTAATTTGATAGACTGTTTTAGCAATAATCGGTAATGTATTAGCTGTTGACGTAGAGTAGCGAAAGCCATATTGTTTATCTAAAAGAACACACTGTCAGTTGAGATGCTTAAACAATTCAGAGTTAATTAGAGCGTCTAGTACTTTGCCAAAAAAGAGGTAGAAAGCTAATATACCGGTAGACATTTCACCTGAGTTCTTAAAGACTAGAAATACAGAAGATGATTTCTAAAAAGTAAGGGAACAAGAAGCAAAAGGACATTTCTGTTAGAGGTTAGAGTGAATCAGTGTCTTTATTTATTAAGGACGATTGCAGGGACACCGTCAATTTCATATGCTTTTTTGGCGATTCATTTTAGAGATAATTGCAGAAACTATGAAAAGCTTATCTGCATATCCCTGAATAAATTCTCAGTTCTAAGTAAAAAAAAAATTCAAGCAAAGATCTTCCAGGTGAATCAGGAGTAGAATTTGAAGAGAAAATGTGTATTTATAGGGTATATTATAGTGTATTTACATTATTCGGACAGATATCCTCATCTTCATAGCCATATTCACAATGTTTCGGGCGTTGTACGCAGCAGGCTTCTTCAGGTGATTGAAATTTAGAATCGAACCTTTTATTTCGTCCCAGGGGGAGATATAAGGGAAATATCACCTGAAGAAGGCTGGAGCGTATAGCGGCCGAAATGTTGTGAATATGGCATTGATAATGAGGATAGCAATCCGAATAATGTAAATAAACTAAGTAATCATAATACATCGTCTCAGAGATATAGACAGATATATTAGAGTGTATATATATATATATATATATATATATATAAATGCAGAACTCTTCGGTAAATCGAATTGAGTTCTCTCAGTGTGTTTATCTAAAAATAAATACACTTAAATTCACCTGCAGTGCGCCAACGGCTTAGTGGTAGAATCCCCAAATGAGGCCAATTCAGTCGGGTTTCGATCCTAGCTAGAGGCAACCGGATATCTAGTCACACTGATGTGCTGCAGAAACAGTCTGTCTGTGGATGATATATATAT
>CAHIKZ030001713.1:5730000-5742500 GCA_903632075.3 Acanthosepion pharaonis
ATTTGGATTTTTAATGTAACTATAACAACAAAGACGAAGCGCGTCGGCAAAATGTAAGATTTTTTTTCCAATTGTCATTTTCTACCAATCTGTCTTGTCCACCGAAATTTATCTGGCAATTTAACTATATTGTCGACATGGAAAAAAAAATCCGTTACTATAAAGGTAATTTACATTAACCAGAAAAAAAAGGCTTAGACAGATGCGTCTATCTTTTTAAATTTGGATTTTTAATGTAACTATAACAACAAAAACATTTCGATTTCATTTTTGCCTTGAAAAAACGGAAGACGAAACGCGTCGGCAAAATGTAAGATTTTTTTTCCAATTGTCATTTGATACCAACCTTTCTTGTCCACAGAATTCATCTGGGAATTTAACTATAAATTGTATTGCTGATATTTTTTCTATAAAAATATATATTTATACTTAATAGTCTTTTGATTTTTTGGGGGTAGTTCACTATTTGCCAATAGTTGGGATATTAACAGGTGGACCTGAAACGGAAGCCATTAATAAGTATTCCTTGCTACTCAAAACCTCAAATCTCTCTATCAGAGGCCTTGCTGCCTGATGTAGTTTATCGTCGTACCAACGAGTATTGCTTCACACGTTGAACATTTTGAAGCTGAAAAGTACCAACCATGAACAAGTAGACAGACTTGACACAAATTAGGATGAGATTTGAATAATATTTTATAGTCGTGGAACACTCAAAGAGCTTATCTGATCTTTTAATTAACAATTATAATTCATCAGGGTATTAAAACAGGAAAATCTAGATTTTTTTATAGGTAGAGTTAGTTACAAATTACTGTATTAAATTAAAGCAAATGTGCAAACACAACAAAGCAGAAGCAATCCGCGGTTTTTATTTATTATCATAACAGGACATATGGTCATTCATTGGCGTATAGAAAAAAAACTAATTTGTACCCTATGTTATATGACATTGAAATATGGAAGCTCAGACTGACCTATAAATTTACATTGTGTTCTGTACAGTTAAATAGATCGCATGTCCTTTGCAAAGTCATATGAAAAGAAAGTGAGTGTATATAATAAATCTGATTGATTAAACATATTTTTAAATAACTTATCTGTTGATATCCGATGTAACGTTTTCAGCTCGTAAAACTTTGAGGAAAAGAATTGGTCGATGGGAAACCCGTTCGTTGGAAGATATTGCATTAAGGGTGCACTTTGTTTGTTCAGATTGTACAAATTTCGTTTGAGTTGTCAAAACATAGGGAGGCAGATGTTGCGATAACGAGCCAAAATCAACAAACATTTTCCATCAGAAAAGCAAAATATTTCTTCGAGAAACGCTTGTGGGAAACACGCACCTGCTTTACTTGATCGAAGAAATATTTTCGTGCACATTCGTTATTTATCTTTTTAATCTCTCTTTTTTCTTTCGTTCTTTCTTTCTTTTGTTGCTCAGGGTCTTTCTGTAGTGACATGTTCTTCATTTATTTTACTTCTTTCTTTCTTTCTTTCTTTCTTTCTTTCTTTCTTTCTTTCTTTTCTACTTTCTTTCTTTTTGTTTGTCTCACGGGATATTTTTGTTGCATTACGTTCTTCATTTTTTTCTTTCTTTCTTTATTTCTTTCTTTCTTTCTTTCTTTATTTTGTTGTCCAGGGTATTTTTTGTAGCGTCACGTTCTTGTTTATTGGTTTCTTTCTTTCTTTCTTTCTTTCTTTCTTTCTTTCTTTCTTTCTTTCTTTCTCCGTGGGTAATTCTGTTACATGACGTTCTTCATTTCTTTCTTTCTTTCTTTATTTATTTATTTATTTATTTATTTATTTTGTTGTCCAGGGTATTTTTTGTAGCGTCACGTTCTTGTTTATTGGTTTCTTTCTTTCTTTCTTTCTTTCTTTCTTTCTTTCTTTATTTCTTTCTTTCTCCCTGGGTAATTCTGTTACATGGCGTTCTTCATTTCTTTCTTTCTTTCTTTCTTTCTTTATTTATTTATTTATTTATTTATTTATTTATTTTGTTGTCCAGGGTATTTTTTGTAGCGTCACGTTCTTGTTTATTGGTTTCTTTCTTTCTTTCTTTCTTTCTTTCTTTCTTTCTTTATTTCTTTTCTTTTCTCCTGGGTAATTCTGTTACATGACGTTCTTCATTTCTTTTTTCTTTTCTTTCTTTCTTTATTTATTTATTTATTTATTTATTTATTTTGTTGTCCAGGGTATTTTTTGTAGCGTCACGTTCTTGTTTCTTTCTTTCTTTCTTTCTTTCTTTTCTTTCTTTCTTTCTTTCTTTCTTTCTTTCTTTCTCCCTGGGTAATTCTGTTACATGACGTTCTTCATTTATTTTCTTTCTTTATTTTTTTCTTTCCTTCTTTATTTCATCAATTATTTATTTATTTATTTTGTCTTCCAGGCTTTATTCTATTCTTCTTTTCAATATTTTCTTCATCTATTTTTTTTTAATCATTTTAATTTTTCATTATTCTTTGTTTTTATTTTCTTCATTTATTAAGCTTCATTTTCTTTCATTCTTTTTTTTTCATATTTAATTTTTCTTCTTTCTTTCTTTCTTTCTTTCTTTCTTTCTTTCTTTCCCTAATTATTTTTCATCCCATCCATTTCTTTTGCGACTTGTTCTTCATTTATTTTTATTTTTCCTTCTTTCGTTCTTTTGCTGGTTTTTAATTGCAAATTTTACCTTTTCTTATTAAAATAATATTATTTCTCGTTCTGCTACTCCGCTTAGTCATGTATCCTTACTATTCTTCATGACACCATCATCTTCTCTATAATTATTCTCCTATTCCTTATCGTGATTTTTCTTTACTTATTATTTTCTGGAATTTCTTTACTTATACTTCATTCATGCCAACACTTTTTTTTCACTTAGTCATATTCCTTTTCATTTATTTCAAAGTATTGCATTTCATCTTCTTTATTCTCTTAATTGAGTATTTCCTTTCTGTGATGAATAATTGTCAATATTCTTGTATTATTTCTAATTATTTTTCTCGTCTTTATTGATATAAATGTTATTATAGACACACCATTTCGACCAAGAACTCTCTGGTCATCATCTGGTGTCAATTGATCACTTGACAAGGGATATCTGCTATTTTGATATTTTTCCCGTGTGATATAGGTTATGCTGAATTAGTTCGTCACTCACCAGATACAAGAGTTAAACTCACGACTACTAGATGTTAGTAACACGTGTATAACGAATTCCTGTGCAGTGGATATAGGAGTTGGCTATATAGTTATTATCATCTAGTAGTAAAGGGTCCCATTCTTGTATCTTGTAGATATGCACCAATTCAGAAGGAACGAACAAAGAACTGATATTACAGAGATAAAACAATCAATATTCAATGGATAACTCATCTCAGCCAATCAAAAGACTCCAGAGAGTAACTTCCTCGAAATGTTGTATCTATAATAGCATCTATATCAACCAGGATTAAGACAGTAGTACTCGAAATAATAGAAGGATATCTTCCTTTCTTTGTTCCTATTTGTTCTCCATATAGTTTACTTTTATTACTTATGCCTTTTTTCTTAAAATCTTCTTATATCATCATAATCATCATCATCGTTGTCGTACTCTTTGTTGTTGTTATCATTACTAACTGAGAGAACAACAGTAGGTTAGGCCACTATTAAAAATACCTTCATGTAAGATAAACCTCTAAACGCACGGAGTTTCCAACTTATGATATTCCCAAGTATATAGAACAGATGTAACTTTCAGCTCGACTTAGGTGACGCATCCTCAAACAGGAAAAAACAAGGGCCTAAAGGTGTTGTAGAGTAGTTTCACAGTGGAGGTTTGTATTTGTACTAAGTCGGTCCTAAAATAGGTTCGACGTACAAAACGTTAGGAACTTGATATAATAGGTAATGACGCAGAGAAATCTAGTGGTGGTCGCTGAAACTTTTAGTATCCGACTAACAGTCGTCCGACACCGACTGATTGACCAACTTCCTGAGCGACTGGCGAGTGTTACTACTACTACTACTTATTATAGGTGGGAGAGTCTATTAACAATAGAATAGGTGTGTTCCACTATAACAAAAGGGCTGGGTATCATAATGCCCCCCCACCTCGCACCAGCTACACTCGCTCATGAGGAGAGCAACACGACGCTGTAACTATTGAGGGGCAACTCTGTGGAACTGAACAGGCCATTTTAAATCGTCAATACAAAACTTTTACATGTTAAAATTCTAATAAGCTACGAGCTGGTGTATCGTCATTATTATTTATTGTGAGACCGGAAACTACCTACACAATAGACTCTTCCAGACCTATATTAAGTAGGCGACATACCACTCTAGAGAGTGATATATTAAGCTCCGCTTACACTATCTCTCTAACCTGTTGTTAATATATCTTTCTTACATCTAATCCGTGTTCCGTGTTTTCCTTCTGTGCTCCCAACTTTGGCCCCACATCAGTGGCGACGGGGATTCTAGAAACGCACTCACGGCGAAACCTAAATACCTTACCAATCCCACATTTGTGTCGACGAAGTATTCTAGAAACGCATTCACGTCGAAAAACCGCAATACCTTGCCAGTCCCACAACAGTGGCGACAGAAAAGATTCGAGAATTTCGTTCTCCTCATATCAATAGCGACAGTACTCGAAAAATACACAAACTCCACGCGTTCCCACAGCAGTGTTGAACGTGAAATTAAGCTGGTATTAATACATCAGCGATTTAAAATCTAAACACCCAGCATCTATATATATTCTGTCCAAAATACGAGAAGGATTTCTACACACCCACACACACAGGAAAAAAAAACAGTTGTTCGTAAAACAAACTAACAATACAAGAGCAAGTACTACCATTGTACTCAAGTTTTCAGAAAAAACTATCGAAAATTTTTTTATGTAACTGAGTTGATCTCGGGCATAAAATTATTCTCCCCTCAAATTCACTGAGGTGTGTTTTCTCTTTTTCATACATCTAAAAAAAAAAATTAAATAAGTGTGAAAATTTATTCAATTACATCAAAATTAACGGAACCAAGGAAAAAAAAAGCTAAACACATAATTAGTTTAACTAATTGTCTGTCCATATTTTTTTTTCTGTAAAAGAAAAAAAAGGAACAAAAATCTATCAAAAAATTTGTGTACCTCCTCTTAGTACACGTGTTTCAAAGCAACAAAAAAGCGCTGTAATTTTTAAACATGGAAGATTTACAAAAAGTGGTTGCCCAAATGTTAAAACTAAATTTGGATCAGCAACAAAAATCAGAAGAAAGACAACAACAACTATTTTTGTATTTACATAAACAACAAATGGAATTCCAAAAAATTACGCTTCAGAATACTGAACTACAACAGAAACAACTTAAAGAATTACTCGTAAATGCATTAAAAGGCTCAAACTCTAAAAAGATACAATATTCTCCCAGAGTATATTTTTAATTCAATGGAAACATTTGAATATGTACCAGAGGAAGACAAAACGTCCCAGGCCTTTTACAGGCGCTATGAAGATATTTTCAACGTAGACTGTGAACAATGGCCCAGTAAAAAAAAGGTACGTCTACTATTGAGAAAACTGGGAACTACAGAACATAGTAGATTCGTAGACTTCATACTACCCAAGAAAATGACTGACTTGGATTTTTCAGAGACTATTAAGCTCCTATCGGAAGTATTCGGGCCTAACACAACCTTGTTCCACAAACGTTGGAAATGCCTGAACCAGCAAGATTTTCTAACGTTTGCAGCATCGGTAAACAAGCTATGTAATGATTTTAAACTAGCCGAACTGACTGCCGATTATTTTAAGTGCTTAATTTTCGCACAAGGTCTAGTATCAGCAGAAGACACCGAAGTCAGACCACGGGTACTGACCAAGCATGACAACGAACAAGGATTGACTCTCCAAAAACTGGCAGATGACTGTCAAAGAGTAATATCTCTAAAGTGTGACTCAAACACTATCGTGTGACTCTGATTAATAAAATCAGAAGTAAGTCTACCTCCTATTCCCCTCAAAAAGACAAAAGGCAAATCTCATGTCCTAAATTACGCAGTAACCAAAACCCAAATAGGTTAAAGAAACCGCCCGGACCATGTTACCATTGTGGTAAATGGCATTGGATGAAATTCTGTCCAGTTAAAACAAAAAATATTGCAAAAATTGCAATAAAAGTGGGCATACGCCAACAGAACGAGAAAACCCAAAACTAAAATTAGGCAAGCTCAATCTGACAATATTTTCGATAGGAATTTGAGAAAATATGTAACTCTGGATATTTTCAATAATTCCAGCTTGACTCGGCTTCCGATCTTTCAACCATTAACTGGCGTACTTGGCGAAAATTGAACAATCCGACCTTATTAAAAACGGATAAAACAGCAAAATCCGTAACTGGCGAAAAGATTAACATTTTAGGCGAGGTAATACTTACAGTAACACTAAATGGAGTTACTACAAAGCTCAAAGCCTATGTATTGAAAACTTCAGTTAACTTATTTGGAACAGATTGGATAGAAAAATTCAATCTTTGGGATTGCCCAATGAGTACATTTTGTCGCAAGATACAAAGTACAACGTCCAATTTGGTAAATCTCAAAAAGGAACTCAAACAACAATTTCCCCAGGTTTTTTCTGGCGGCCTTGGGAAATGTACTAAAATGAAAGCTAAGTTTAAGGTGAAGGACGGTGCACAACCGGTATTCAAAAAGAAACGGAATGTCCCTTTCGCTGCTCTAGAGCAAATCAACAAAGAGTTAGATAGACTCGAACAAGCAGGTATTCTGTCAAAGACAGATTTCAGCGAGTGGGCATCACCTACGGTCTACGTAAAAAAGAAGTCCAACCAAATACGAGTATGCGCAGATTTTTCCACAGGGTTAAACGATGCCTTGCAAGATCACCACTATCCTCTCCCAAGCCCTGAAGAAATTTTCAGTAAACTCAATGGTGGAAAATTTTTTTCTAAAATCGACCTCTCGGACGCATACCTTCAGATAGAGGTGGAGGAAGAAAGTTTCAAATTGCTCTGCATAAACACACATAGAGGGTTGTTCAAATACAACAGGCTGGCTTTTGGAGTAAATGTTGCGCCTGCAATTTTCCAGCAGGTCATGGACGCCATGCCGGGCGATCTTGACTACGCAACAGCCTATTTGGATGATATGCTGGTTACCAGTAAAACTATGGCAGAGCACTGGAACCATATAATAAACGTATTCGAAAAGATACAAGAAGACGGATTTAAGGTCAAGGAAAGAAAGTGTGACTTTTTCTTACTTGAGATTAAATACTTAGGATACATTATCAATAAAGATGGTCGTCGGCCGGACCCAGAAAGAGCCAACCCGATCAGAAACATGCCGGCCCCAGATAACGTTCAAGCGTTACAAAGCTTCCTCGGCCTAGCTAACTTTTACCAAGGGTTCATTAAGAACATGCAAAATTTGAGAGGGCCTCTCAACCAACTTTTAAAAAAGGACAAACCATGGTCTTGGACCCCGGAATGCCAAGACGCATTCGAGAAGATCAACAAAACGCTTACTTCAGACCTCTCCCTCACACATTTCGACCCTAGTCTCGACATCATAGTCGCAAGTGATACAAGCTCGTACGGCATAGGCGCTTGCATATTACATAAACTGCCAGACGGTTCGCGAAAATATGTGGCTCATGCATCAAGATCTCTACTTCCAGCTGAGAAACAATATTCCCGAATAGAGAAAGAGGCTCTAGGGTTAATATTCGCTGTGACAAAGTTTCACAGATATCTACACGGTAGACGTTTCATACTGCAGACAGATCATAAAGATCTGATTACAATTTTTGGGTCTAAAAAAGGTCTGCCACTCTATACTGCAAATAGCCTACTTCGTTGGGGTACAATTCTTTTAAACTATAATTTCAAGATAGAGTTCCTAACAATCAAAAATATTTGCCATGCAGATAGTTTATCGCGACTCATTCCAAAAAATACAGAAGTCTTTAAAGACTCCATCATTGCTACTCTAAGGACAAATTGTGAAATCAAAAATATGATCGCGAGTACCATAAGAGAGATCCCAGTTACTTTGACCGACATAAAAAGGGAGTCTCGAGAGGATGAATTCATTCAATCAATAAAAAGCAAAATTCGAAAGAAAGACCACAATGTGCCTGAAGTTTACTCTCTTTGCGATGATGTCCTACTATATAAGGACCGCGTAGTGATTCCAAACAGCTTACAAAGAAAGATCCTCAGGGATTTTCACATCCAGGGAAGAAGCGTACGAAAAGCCTCACGCGCTGCTACGTTTATTGGCCAAACATGGATAAGGACATAGCAGACATGATAGAAGCATGCAAAGGATGCGCGCTTGCAGCAAAAGCTCCAAACACGACGTGCAAACCATGGCCCAAAACAGATCATCCTTGGCAAAGAATTCATGTGGATTTTGCAGGGCCTATGGACAACATGTACTATCTCATTGTTGTGGATAGCCACTCAAAATGTCCTGAGGTCCTACAATGTAAAAGACCAACCACAAACTGCACGAAGTGATTTTTATACGAGCTATTCGCGCGTTTTGGCGTCGTAGATTGTATAGTCACTGATAATGGCACTCAATTCACATCAAGTGAATTTAGAGACTTCTGCAAGTCATATCAGGTGGACCACGTTACAACGCCTCAGTACCACCCTAGGTCGAATGGCCAGGCCGAAAGTTTCGTGGACACTTTAAAAAGGGCTTTAAGAAAGGCACTAGGCACACCGACAGATAGAGCATTGCAACAATTTCTGCAGGTGTATCGGATAACACATAATCCGAACACGCCTATGGGAAGCTCGCCTGCAGAAACAATGCTCGCAAG
The DNA here is from genome assembly GCA_903632075.3 of Acanthosepion pharaonis. NCBI lineage: Eukaryota > Metazoa > Mollusca > Cephalopoda > Sepiida > Sepiidae > Acanthosepion > Acanthosepion pharaonis. The sequence continues at coordinate 5,738,829 of CAHIKZ030001713.1, forward strand.
GAAAATAATGTCTGTCTTCGACAAACTGATTCCACGGCAAGCAAAATTTAAAAAAAACTGTATCGCCTCATAGGAAATATTTCAATCCTGGCGATAGGGTCTTTTTCAAGGCGTACAAGAACTATATGATATTCTGGGAAGTGGGCATCATTAAGCAGGGAATTGGCGAACTGGTATATATGGTCCAAAGACCAAAAAACATTCACAAACGCCATTGGAACCAGCTCAGAAAATGCCGTTTGAAGGAATCACTACAAAATAACTGTGAAGAGACGATCGACGTAATTTTCGATCACTTCGATCTCGACATTCCCCAAGTCTCTCCTGAAGCACGACGCTCAGGAAGGAAAAGGAAATTTACTCAACCGCTCGACGTAAATCCCAAGAGGAAAAAGTATTAACAGTTTTATTTTTTCTCTCCTTTTCAAAAAGAAAACTCTTTGGAAGGGGGGCATTGTGAGACCGGAAACTACCTACACAATAGACTCTTCCAAGCCTATATTAAGTAGGCGACATAGCACTCTAGAGAGTGATATAGTAAGCTCCGCTATCTCTCTAACCTGTTGTTAATTTATCTTTCTTACATCTAATCCGTGTTCCGTGTTTTGCTTCTGTGGTCCCAACTTTGGCCCCACATCATCATTATTATTATTATTATTATTATTATTATTATTATTTGTGTATGTTATGTTTCCTGCTTTGTATCCTGTAGAGCCTGGTCCAAACTAAGGTGCTTAGAGCCTATAGGAGAATTATCATTTAACTGATAGCAATTTCCTTAGGTTATGTGATCTTCAGGACAACTTGTATGTTGATGTAAAATTTTCCATTCCTCACGAGACCCAGAGCTCCAATTACTATTGGTACAGTCAGTCTTCATTTCCCACATCCAGTTAATCTTGATCTCCAGGTCCTTTTATTTGAACAATTTCTCTATAATTTTCGTGGAGGTGTTTCTTGCTGATGATACTATGTCAATAAGCATACACTTCCTTATTTTTTTATCTTTCTATGGTAATATCAGGTCTGTTGTCTTTTATTTCCCCTGTCATTTTGAATTGGCATGTCCCAGAGGATAGTTACATCGTTATTTTGGGTAACTGTATCTGGTTGGTGCTCATATCATCTGTCAGTGATTTCGATTTTGTGCTTCTTGCATATCTTCCAGTACACCTTGTTATGTCTGTGGGCATATTCATTTCTTGCTAGTTCCGGACATCCTAAGATAATATGGTCGATAGTTTCATCATACTTTCCGGATATCCTGCATTCCGCGTTAGTTCCTTCCTTGGTTATGTGACAGTGATAGGAATAATAAGGCCTTATGTCTCAGCTTGCAATCTAGTGTTCCTCAGGCACCGGTGAATGTGTGTCCATATCTGGTTCTTTTTAGGTATTTGCCATGCAATGCGTTGTCCTCCCACCATTTTCTTTTTGTAATTCCATTTAGCCAAATTGTTTTTCTCTCTGTTTTACTCGTTTGGCGTATATGGTATTCGCTTCGGTTTTTGTCTGCTTATCATTATTATTATTATTATTATTATTATTATTGTTGTTGTTGTTGTTGTTGTTTTTATTTCTTTGATTTCTGGCGTGTACACATTTTTCTCGGGTCCTGCCCAGAGACCTAAGGTTAGAAATGGCATTATGACACTTTCCACTGAAAAAAAGACACACATTTTACATAGATAAAGCCCTTCGTAAAATGTGGGCTGTATTGTGAGAACAATTTTTTGTATTACTTTAAGGCATGGGCTTCCAGGAATCCCTTTAATTAGTCTACTGGAATCTGTTCTAACCAATCCTAGGGCTCCAGCTACAACAGGGATTGTTGATGTTCCCATGTGCCACATTTTTGAGATTTCGATTTCATTATTATAATTATTATTATTATTATTGTTTGATAAAATAAGTTACCAATTCATTATCTCTGATATGAAGCAGATCGGTATTTTCTATTCTATTATTGAGCACATTATATCTAAGAGACTATGTGTCCATTGCTCATGGCGGCAGTCGTTTGTATTTTTGCATTAATATCCTTAACGCATGTACAAATTTTTAATTTTAATTATCTCTAGTGCTACAAACATTACTGCAATATTGGCTGTTTAGATGTTCCACGCTTTCAATTTCACTACCCAGATGTTTATATTTTTTTAAATTGTTAAATTCTTCAACTGAAATATTTTCACCTGACGGTATGATCATGTCTATGCGATAGCACTAAGGTTTTTTTTTTTTTAAGATTTTTATTATATTATCCGCCTTGGTGACCTGTGAAATTTGGACGGTATTACTGGCGGCTGGTTTTCACTCCATTTCCCTACATGGGGTAGCTGAAAATAGTGATATATATAACAATACATATATTTACCTATGATATCATGTCTACATTTGGGGATAGGTTAGCTGTAAAAGGTGCTCTTTATCGGGTAACGTAGAGTTTGAGGCAAAGTTCATTGCAAAGAAACTTATCTTGTTATATGAGAATGTCATGACTTCAGTATTATTTATAATAACTGACACATACGTTTGGGGTTTATTGAGAATTTTATTCGAGATTTTCCCCGACTCAAAGAAACCAAGTTTGTTTCTTTTCAACAATATATTGAACTGAACGTGCATAGATGCATTTTGCGATTTCTAGAATATTCTTGCAATGATAGCAGGCCTTTTGAAATGGTACAAGATTCCCACAACACGGTTCTCTGTGGTAGAGAGAGTATTTGTAGTCGTTACGTTAGGCTGTGGCTACAGCCCATTTTGGCTTGAGCCAAGGTTGGTTATTTCATTGCTGTTGGTATTACTTCTTTAAGAAAAAAATTGCCCATGCCTTAGTGGATCCATTCAGTGGTAACTCAGGCAGTTCTGGAAGTTTTATTTTTTAAGAAAGCTGACAGGGGATCTTAAACAATGTAGGATTTCAAGCTGTCCCTGTCAACTTTGGCGTACCAAAGATCGCCCTATAAAATAGTATATCGAGAGATGCTTTAGGCGTGGCATCAACATTAATATTGATCAGTGACTGGCCAGAAGAAAACCTAGCGGAGTATATTATGGTATCAACTTCATCTCGAAAATTATATTTCATCAGAAACTTTGTAATATTGTAATGATGTCAGTGTTAAGTCTAATAAGAACAAGAAACTGTAGTGACTTTCTCCAAACGGTGATTTTATTGTGTGGATGTCAGGGAGTTCCTTAAAGTACCCTCTCTTATGGATTGATTATATATTTAATAAACATCTGGCTCTTCCACTAATGGGTCAATCACCTGTTCACCTGACATCACTACATGCAAGAAAACCAAGCTGCCAGCGTAGCTTGCCAGTAGCGTTTATCTTTGGTGTCCTGCTGCCGGACTAACTGCGTGTTCATCTCAGCAATCTTACCATGACGGGCCGATAGATGGCTACTGACGGATCACTAGAGGCCCGCCGGGGATCCCGCGGCAGCTGCCACCAGAGGACTACTGTCTGTACCAGCGACGGCCTGCAAGCGGACCACTAGTAGCTTCCGTGTAGAGACATGTGGAACGAATAATCATATGAGGGTTAGGAGGATACTTTCCATGTCAACCTCTGATTCAGCTGATTCCCCTAATTCTCTAGTATGAGACTGTGTGCAAGTTCTGCTTTGTTATATCTTATGGTGTCTATATTACCTATT
>CAHIKZ030001713.1:5747500-5915000 GCA_903632075.3 Acanthosepion pharaonis
AACAAAAATTTCATAAGATTTTCAGAATTATTTATACATAGGTAACTTCTTAAAGGAGCAAATATAATCAGTCCGTAACGAAATTACTGAAGTCTTTGTCTTCTCCGTCTTCTTTTGTTCAGTCTTACGTCGCAATCGACACCGAACCGAACAACACGTGTGGCTTTCGCACAAATGGACATCTTCATTTTACCCTCGCAAACTCTCAGCTTATGCAAATGAATACGGGCCTCGCCCCCAGTCTGGTTGCGCACGCGCACTGCCATTTTTGTGTTCGCCTCCATGATGTTTGCCTCGTCAAACGTTCACTCATTCATTTGTCACAGTAAAGTTATTTTTTTTTAATTTGGAACAATTATATACGATGCTAATTCTATTAAATAGACAGTAAAACATGGCAGTATTAATGTTGAAAAAATTAAATAAATATTGTGTAGACGATTATATACTAATAAAATAATGGCTTTGTAATTATAATGCGTAATTGTTTATGAAACATACTTTTAATTATATTTAAGATAAAATTTATGCATTCCCTGTATAACCCATTAATCTATTTATTTGGTTTAGTAGTACTTTATTGTTAGGAAATTTTATAATATGCAGCGTTTCTTTTCACAGGGAACATGGGTCATATAAGGATTTACAGATTCTCGTTTTTTTCCATTTTACTGCAGGAGTTTTATCATTTTGTTAATTTAAATGCTAAAATATTTAGAAAGGGGTGTTACCGTACGCATTGTTGTTGAAAGATAGGATGTGATGATACCGCCGAATTTTAGAGAAATTTTTGGTACTGCCAATATAATATTTCTTATTAGATGGATTTTCAGTAGATGAAATCGTATATAGGAAAACAAGAGAATCAGTAAGACAACTATTTTTTAATGAACATTCGTTAGGATTTCTACAATTACAAATTTTAGTATCATTATTGCTTACTGTTTAGGAATAGCTATTATTACTTTGGTTTAAGTGTTGATTTAAAATTTTATTATTATGTTTTTTTAATAATTTTTCCAGATTATTACAACTGTAACTTAATTTAAGTGTATTTTTTTAAAATCTTACTGAGAGGAGTATTACTGGAGGAATGTTTATCAATTAAATTGAAAAACCTCCGCCCTAACTTAGTGCTAACCATCTGGTTAAATGGGGGTTTATACCAAATGATTTTTCTGTTCCTATTTTATTCCTGCTATCACTGGTAAGTTTTCTATATTTAATGTTGCTATGTTTATAAAATAGGTTTTCACTAGAAGAGTTATTACTAATTCCATATTCTATGGAGGAGGGTATGTGTTTGATTATGGATGGAGGGTGATTAGAATATAATGGATTTGCATTAGTTTTCTGTATGGTGGGTATGTATTATTGGCTAAGTCTACTGTTACATCCAGGAAGTTTATATTTTTAATTTGCGTTGATTTAACTTTCAGGTTTAGGTTTTTTTTTTTTAAACTCCGTATGGAGTAATTTTGTTATTTTGTCAGTTTTGAATTTGGTTGAATTTTTCACCACAAAAAGGCCATCATCCATATATAATCTTATATCCTATATGTTGATGTCATGTTCGGCAGTAAGGTTACACAAAATGAATAATCCAACAAGTACAAAAGACTCAAAAGAGTCTAATGATCCCATCGTAATGTTAAATTGTCTACTTGAATTATTTTTATCCGTTGTTCTTTGTTGTGAATAAACCAGTTCCGAAACATGAAAGTTTTTGTGTAGCGATGTAAAATTTTTCACGCGGTCAGATGTGGCACAAGGTCGAATTTAAAGTGGGTTATCCGAGCCCGAAGGCCCGGCCAAAAATTCCGCGTAAACCCCGTATAAAACAGAGTCGGGTAGCTGTTTACCAAGACGAGACTCTGGCCTTCGACAAAGTCTCGTCTGAGGGTCCTCTCTGCTCTGAAGCAGGTAGGTTGACCAGCACAGCTGGAGACGAATTTCTGACTGCAGACCAACATACACTATTTAATTCTATGTGAAGGGGACATACCCATTATCGTTTGTAGGTATGCTACAACAGATAGAGAAATGGATTATTTAAGATTTAAAAGATTCATTTGAAGTTATTTTTAACCCATAGATCTGCGAAAACCGGTTGTATAGAGATGCTAATGTTGAATAATCGGAAAGGGATGGACGCACTACGTGTTATTCATATGAAATCTATATCTGTCAAGAGTATTTTCGCATTTCGTTCGATTTTCATTATCAGCGTCTTCGGAATAGGCCTATTGATAGTTCTCACCTGTTTTGCCATTGGACACGTGATCTTGTGACTTGAACGACTAAATCTCATTGTTCATCAATTTCTCTTTTGATAGTTGTTGTATCGTCGAGGTGAAGGATACACATATTTAATCAGCATCAGTATCCGTTGCTAACGGATACATACAAAAAGCACAGAAACAATTAACAAGACCACTTACAAGGAATAGATGAGGGTCAAATTCTGTATAACCAAACCAAGTAAGATCATTAAATATATTAATCAGCTTACTATCAACTTATTAATCAACTTATTAAAGAAATGTTGAAGTCCATAATCGTAGATTATTTTATGCTATGAAACAGGCCATCTGGTAGAGCGCTTAAGGGGTGCTAGCTACTCTACAACAATAGTAAACATAGAAAGACAAAGATAGACTTCAAGTTGTCATCAGACTGTCATCATTCAGGAACTTAAACGAATTTTGCCGGCAGTTGGTGGTGCCTGAAGAAACATTTTAGACTTTTCTCGTGCTATTTTAGCATTAATCAGGATTGATCTCAATTATCGTTTATATTTATCCGAGAAATCTGCCCTACAATCAATTTTAAATTTTGAAACTAGCACCAAAGTTATTTAAGTGAGACTTCGAATTGTCTGTGTATTTTATACAACTTGATATATTTTGTGTACAACTACGTAGAACGTACTAGCTTTCATTTTAACGGGACATATAATACTGTCATTTAGCTAATAAATCCTTAGAGTTCTATAGATATTTATTTTATCTATCGATAAAAAAATTAAATGGCTAATAATGCAAGATGGCGTTTATTTGGCGGGTGTTTTATAATCATTCCCAGCACTCTATGTGATTAATAGCCAACAATGAATGACAAGCTTTGAGGAAAAGGCGATTATATTGAACCATAAATATTAGCTAGATCAATGGGTCCATTTTTCACGTAATGCGGCACTTTTGTTATCGTGTGACAGACTAAACTACACTAAGTAAATATATGCTTTATTTATCGTTGAAGAAAATGGAAGTTGTAGCTTCTGAGACGTTGTATGTGATTGAAGTATTGTAATTATTCGCGTATATCACGCAATCATTCTGACTTTTCAGTTTAAGGTTGACTATTATACATCTTTTTCTGCCTCTATGTGCAGGATTTTGGCGGTCATGGCTCTCCACAATTTCTCGTCCTTTGTAGCTCTTATGGCCTTTTTGTTATCTCTCCTAAACCTTCCTCTGAAATCCATTTACTCAAGTTCTCTAGGTATGTTATCAGTTGTTTATCTTTTGTCCCTCTTGCCTGCTATCTGTTCTGTTAGAATCAAATTTTCCAAACCCACATTACTCATTAATGTCTTGAATTTTCAGTAGTCTATTCCTGATTTTAAGTAAAAGTGTCCTTTTTGTTTCGACTTTCTCTAAATCTTCATCGTTGCTAACATGTTTGGTCCATGGTATTCTCAAACTACCTTCTGTAAGACCACATTTCTGTTGCTTCAAGTTTATGTAGATTAGGCGTTGTTCTTTCGTCTACCCCTCTTCAATCTTTCCTGTGGGTATCAAATTATGTGCCCTACAAATTTCAATTGCCTCTTCCTGATTTTAAGTATGTGTCCCATTTGTTTCCATTTTCTCTAAAACGTTTTCGTTGCTCGAAATGTCTGTCTATGGTATAGTCAGTTATATACCATGCGTGATACACGCTTAGGTGATCATGTATCTTACGAGGCAGATTTTTTCCCGCAATAGGTTGCCATTTCTTTCTGCGGTAGACCAGGCTATAAAACCCGGTCAGTCCTGCTATTTCCCGATAGCTGGTGGAGGGAGAAGAAAAAGATTCATACATTTCTCAATCGTATTAGCATGTAAGTGAATGTAATGGATTCGACTGGAATTCGAGCCCGGCTCTCCGAGGCAGAGTAGGGTAATAGATAGCGGCTCGGATTGAGGAATCGGAGAGCGGAGTTCGAATTCCAGTCGATAATTCTTTCTTTTACTTTGCTGATATTTCTTCTTTTTTTTTTTTTTTTCAATGGTTATTAACCTCTTCAACGATTATTTCTTTATAGAATTGACTGTCAGTTGATTGGTGATAACACCCCGGGCCAGAGTGGACCTGGGAACAGCAGCAATTAAGAGGTAGTTCTACGCTCTTCAAAACCTTCTGATCAGCTTATACAAGTGAAAATCCCAATTCGTAAATGGAATTTTCTCTTGGTCCGATCTTGTTGCTGTTACTAGTCTCAAATTACACAAAGCATTAGTTTACTTAACCCTTTGAACTCTGCGTTCCTGAACAATTTTAACCCTTCTTCCCGAGCTCCTGAGTCAAAATTCGCAATTGTTATGCAATATTTCACGGAATATATAAAAAATAGTTACAAGTGTTTACCCACCGTTCAACCGATACCTAGACAGTAATTTTTCTCTACCACTTTTCAACCGGTGGCTGGACATTATGACATTTTTTCTCTACCACCGGTAAATCTGTGGTCAGGGGATCAACGAGTTAAGGTATATAGATCTATATGGTTTCTGCACGTACACTGTTGGTTAAAATTATGTAATCATCCGCTGGATATCGTGGCATCTCCTAAAAGTGTGTTTCTCAACCCTTTTAAATAACGGTACACTTAGGAACAAATGAAGATATCACGGCACATTTAGTAAAACTTTTAAAGTGTATTTTGAAAAATAAATGTTAAAACAATGAATTTAAAATAACATAAACGAAGAATTGTGAAAAGAATTATTTCAAAAAGTTTAATACTTATTCATTTATTTAAATACTAACGCAGTACAATTAACAGTTCCACAGGCACAGATATATATATATATATACTGTGACAACATTTCGCAGCACATTAAAGAGCATCGCGCGGCACACTAGGGTGCCGTGCCATACTAACGTGCCGTGGCACGCCGGTTGAGAATCTATGTCCTAAAACTTGAAGACTGTGGACCGTTCTCAAAAATAATATACGAGCTCAATTCCGGACAGAGAGATTTTCTATTCTTGAAAGCTTTTACCGTATATTCAATAATAATAATAATAATAATAATAACAATTATAATAATAATAATAAATAACGAAATTAACAATTTACTGTAGAAATCTCTTTCTCATATGTCTGCCTCTTTTGGACTAATCTAGTTAGCCGGCTGATGTGAACGTTAGGGCAGATTTTTAAAATTTAGGTAATAAAAATGCTGGAATCATGCTCGAATTGTTGATTAGAGTTGAATAGTTTCATCATCTTAACTTAGTAGGAATTAGCTGAAAATAAATATGAAAGTTAATAATTATTAAATCCAGAGGATGGTCCGAAAAGCTTTGCATATAGAGTACGCGGTGGCAAAGTTGACAATTTCGTAAGAAGAAATTGCGACAGACATTTCAGAAGGGCTCGTTGTTGGTTCCGTATAATTATTAGCTATATGTGTGACATGAAGTCAGATTTGGGAATTGTATGCTATGTATTTTCTGTGTTGTTGTCAACGCGGTGAAGGTCTGAGGGAAAAAGAATATTCCCCTCTTCTAAGCCATCCCGTCTTGACAAAAGAAAGAGAGAGGGGATGCGCTATTTTCTTATATAGAGCTTTTGTAACACTTACCAAAGGACTTCTACGAACGTTTGCTAGAAAGCAAAAGTTAGCAGAAGTTCTTTGGCAACTAAGTGGGGTAATTTCTACTGTAATAATAAATAATCGTGGAGTGATCATTTTACTTCTGATGTGTGAAAAAGGGTTCCTTCTACCAAAAAAAGTACGTGAATATGTGTTAGTGAAAACTTATCACTTAAACATTTTTTCGATCTATCGTATTTGTTGTGTACCCTGCAAATTTTTCCACAAAATAAACAGCATAAAATCCGTCAAAACTTATCTTACAATCCATTGTAATTAGTCATCCTTGGCTAATAAATCTTGGCAGAGTCAGCTTATATATTTTCGACATCTTACCATCTTTATTCACACCTACGTGAGTCATGTTTTAAATCGCCTTGTCAGTTCAAGAGATTCATATGGACGTCATGCATGGCGCCGAACACGTTCAGAAATATCTAGTCTGTCAATTCTATGCAACCAGTTTTTAAGATCAATCGTTGAACATGGCTTTGAACGCGTGAAATATGTAGATCTTGACAAAGACCACTCTTCACCAAACCTTGTAGACTGGCGCTACACAATTCAAAACAAAGAACTATATCAAATTACAGAAACGGCATCACAAGATTTTCGACAAGTGCAAAAACTAAAATGGATATCCTAAGCAACCTGAAGAAAAATAATGACATAAAAAAGGTGACGACATTCCACAATACTTCAAATAAAATTTTAGGAAGGAAACTACTATCACTACTGAAAAGCATAATAAGAGCTACCTAACTTGAAAAACCTATTTTCCTGCAAATTTACTTTAAGGGAACTATTTTATTAATTTCAACTGTCAGTAGGATTGTCTGCTCAGCTAATGCATGCCACATATTTCCTTATAAGAAAACGGCTAATATTACTATTAACCTATACAAATCGGAGTAACATTGAATTTTATTACAAACAATGCATTTAAATAGGTATTAATCATACGGCATTGTTTTTCTTTTCCTTTTTTTTTTTTTTTTTTTTTTGGCATAAAATATACAGAATTGCCGCAATTAAAACCCCATAAGTAAACATAACTATTGAATCATAGCTCTAAGTTTGTAATTTAAAAGAAAAAGAACTCCTTTGTAGCCATTGTGCCTGGCACAGTGTAAAATTATCAAATATGCTTTATCTTCTAATAACCAGGTTTACGGTCAGATCAGGTTGAAACACCGATGTTAAGTAAAGTTGAGCCTGGTCAATACCTAGATGGTTGAATGTTTTAGAATACCAGGTTTTGTAAACTTGGATGTGCGGGTGGTAAAATGAATGAGGGCTCGGAATTGCTAATCGGAGAGCTAAGTTTCTATTCCCGTTAGGTTTGTTGTATTCAATTACAGGCAAATGACATTGGGAGAGGCATGAATGCACTTGTTCTCCTCCCAGTTATGGGTTAATTAGTAAAAGTTGCATCACTAAATGAGTAATATCTCTCCCCAAAATTATTACAATCTGAAAATATTTTCTGGCTTTAAATAACCTTGATAAGATTGATAAGCCGTAGAAAATGCTGAAATCAATCAATCAGGCTAATCACCGGAACAGTAGTAATTGCTGAGTCCGGTGTTTCATCTAACTTCAAAGTGATTTTGTTTAAGCCTTGAAAATCTGGGTAATGACATCGTATATAGGCTTTAACGTAAAGTATTTTTCTGTTGCCTATTTAGAAATGAAGCGGTTGCGAATTGAAGTCCGTTTGCTAAGTATTCTTGTTCGATATAGCAAATCTTGAAGGATGTTAGCTAGCACAAATCATCATACAGAACCATTTCTGAATTCTATGAATGTGGCTGATGCTAGCCTCAATGAGTGCAACTAATTGTGCGTTCTTGCTGTCATGTTTTCTACTGAAATGAAGTTGGGTGATTATATTGAATTAATTGCTATGTCTTTTTTGTCGTGCCAGAATATTTATCTCTACAGAATTCATCATGCACATTTAAGATTCTACCATTCGTTCATACATTTAATATAGCTACCATTCTCTATATATCGGGATTTTCGACAAAATCCAAAGAAGTCTCGGTATGTTATCAATATTGAACTGACATCTCGTCATCAGTCAGTTTCCAAGCGCTGTATCATAAGTTCCTTTTTTTCTCTAAACATTCTTATGGCAATAGTTCCAAAGAGATCTCATTTTTGTTATCTCGACCGTATGAATTTAAGTGTGATACTAGATTGGCAATTAGGTCTCTTTGCTCTACTGTTGAATGTCCTTTTTTAATTTTTTCTCTTTCTGGTACTTAATTTTTTTTCTGGCACTTCCTGCATGTGGAACTCTTTTCCATTATCTTGCTTGACAACAAACTACGATTTTCAAAAATTCAAATGCAACGTCAGTCGCCATCTTCCGTCATCCTGAATCTTGTTCTTTTATTTCGCTTTCTCCTCACTAGTGTCTTGTTATTTGCTTCCACTATTAGCATATAATTTAATGGAATTATCGCCTTGCTTGACGGGATATGTTAAAAAAAAGAATGAATACATACTAGATACTTTCTATATGCAAAAATACTTTTTTATATAAAGCGATAACGAAATTTGGTCATTATCTAAATTTCTGAAACTTACAAAGGATTTATATCTTTCTCTTTGAATCTGATGTAGCTTGAACGATTTTCATGTGCTAAAATATTTTGCAAAACGATTAAAGATTCACGGCTAAAAGTGCACTCTTATTAAAATCAAGCAGTGGGCGTGTCATTTCTGAAGTAGTTTGCTTTTTAAGTTAAGAACGCATATTCCCCCAGGTATCTACATAAAATAGCACCACGCCTGTGTGTCTGACCCAGTTATACGTACAATAGCTCCACACCTGTGTGTCTGTCCTAGTCATACGTACAATAACTCCACACCTGTGCGTCTGCACCAATCGTTCCCTCCGGCCGTTTATGTTGTAGTCCGAAGCAATGACAACTTGAGATACAACTTACATTACAAAAACCGTAACTAATTGGATTAGCCTCCTAAAGTGGTGATTTGGCCGAGGGGAAACTATGAGCGATTGGCCACCTATTTCTCGATGTACAGCTCTTTGGTCTCAACTAGTCGACAGAAGGACATGAAACTTTTAAGAAAAACCTAAACTTATTATCGGTATTTTGGTCGTCCGTTTCTCGTTGGAGCCTGGTGTAATAATTATTTTTGCATCCCATGTCCTGAGAATACAGGAAATTTACAGTAAAAAGAACCGAGGGAAATATGTCTATGAAAGATGAAGTATTCTATGAAAGATTCAGTGTATCATCATCATCATCATCATCATCATGTGTGTGTAGTCTTGGGGTCGCTATTATCAGTGCCACTTGAATACTTCCAGCCACATATCTGTGAAGTCGGAATGATATTCATTGCTGAGGGTAGCGCGTCTTGGGCAAAGACATCTGGCGAAACCCATCCTTTTCCAGGTCAAACCAGAGCCAATTTCGTCACGGGCACGAGGCCGTTCCTTCCATCGGGAAGAACTCTTTGCCCTGGTATTTGCCTTTAGTCTTGGAAGAGGATCAGAAGACATTATTGAGGGGAAAGGAAAACAAAGGAAATGCTCCCAGGAAGACAGACGATGGCGATTGCCGTTTCTATTTAGAATCTCGAAGATCGTATGTAGCAGGGAAGCAAGAACCGGGAGAAAGTTCTACAGGCAGGAAGTACAAATAAATAAAAAAAAGATTATAATAAACTTACGGTTACATCTAGATAATTCCGGAGTAAAAAGATGGGACCTATTAGCTAATCTATTAGTATTCTTAAATTCATGTGGTTCAGTTACCAAAGACAAACCATTTTAACAACTGTCAAGCAAATATTTATAGAAAAGTCATAGATAAAAGACGATACGTCGGTTGGAATGTGACTGAAGCCGAGATACAACGTCAGGACCGATAATATCGTAAAGGATTTTTGTGACGAATCTCGATACATACAGCAATATTCATTGCACGGACGAATGGTAGATTTATAAACATGTCAGATAGAAAAATTATCTGACACAATACACTGAACCAAACTTATTAGCAGCAGACCTAACAAGTTAATTTAATATAATCGCTACACTTAATGTAGTTTCCTGCCGGTGAACAGTAGGTCTTTCTCGAGGGATATACAGGTACGCTACATCATCTGTTACCGACGAACATCACGGTCATTTTATCACAATAATTACTTTTACAATAACAATACTACTACTACTACAAATAATAATAATAATGATAATTATAATAATAATGTTATGGTGCTACAAAATGCATTAATCTCGTGGTTTCTAATCTTATTTGATTTGTAGTAATAATCTGCACACGTTTGGTGTTTTATAACCAGGCTGTACTAAATATCCCCTTAAGTATAACGGAGGGTTTTTTTTTACTTACCTGACCTCAGCCTTTCCTCTAGTGGTTGACACATTGGGTATACTTAATCACGAACGGGCGTAATCATCGTGGTCGTGTGTCGAAATGGTTGTCTTTTTTTATCTTTATAGGATGAGGTATCTAATGCGTCTTTAGGAGTAAGACCTAGATAGAGAGAAACAGTTTGCTAGAGCCAGCTGCATTCCCTGATGTGAAAGTATTTCTAACTGATCTCCAAATTCAAATACATTGTAACCCGGATATAAGAGAGTTGTCGGGACCGGAGAAGAAGTCTCTTATATCCGGGTTTCTCTTATATCCGGGTTTGGTCTATTTTATATACATTAACACAGGCTCTAATTTGGGACCAGATAAAATCTCTCTTATATCCGGGTTTCTCTTATATCCGGGTTTCTCTTATATCCGGGTTTCTCTTATATCCGGGTCTCTTATATCCGGGTTACACTGCATATGCTCGGTTTTTATTACATCCTCTCACTACATCGTGCACGTACCTAGTATAACCTTAAAAAGATTGATTGTCATGATGGGTACATTGGACTAATTATATTCATAAAGTAGCATCCATTTCTTGACATACCGTTATGATACTGAACACTAGGAATAATAATAAAAAAATAATAATCATAATTTTACAAAGATGATCAGTGGTAAAATTTTTGTCATGAATTCTTTTCTGACAGTAGGACTCTGGTTAGCACTCAGAGGGAAATGTCTATAGAACATAAATCAAAGGAAATAATAATAATAATAATAATAATTTGCTTATTAATAATCCAAATGAAGTCCCAGAATGCATGACTGAAGGAATTATATATCTCATGTCAAAAACGAGTGAAACAGATGATCCAAAAAATTATAGAACAATAACATGTCTGCCCAACAGATATAAATTGACCACATCTGTCATGACGAACCGTAATAACTCTTTTCTTCCACTAGAACAGGAAGGTTTCCGGAGAGGATCATATGGTTGCAAAGATCAACCACTGATAAACAAAATGATTCTGGAAAGTTACAGGAAAATATGTAGAAATCTCAGCCCGGCATGCCTAGATTACCGTAAAGCCTTTCACAGTGTACCACACTCTTGGATTCTTGAGACTTAGAAAATATGTGTAGTCTCCTCCTCTTTCATTAAACACGTTATGTGAATGTGAATAAACCACATTATACCTAAATCATCAGAGGCACTGTCACCTCCAACTGCCTGAATATCCGACGAGGAATCTTTCAAAGAGTCTCCTGGTCACACTTTCTGTTTTTTTTTCTGTCTTTAATGCATGAACTATATATTAACGGCCATGCGTATTAATTAAGTAAGAATGTATTCAATCACCTACTCTACATGGATGGTCTCAATGCCTTTGCCAAAGACGACAATGAGTTGAAGAGTCTTCTCATTATTGTAAAATGTTTCAGTGACGACATAGGTATCGATTTCAGATGAGAAAAATGTGGTAAAGTAACATTCAAGAAAGGGAGAATTACAGAAACAAACTCAGTAGATTTAGATTTTGTCACAAAGACTAGAGAACTGGAAAAAGGAGAAGTTATCGGTACCTAAAAATTAGCGAAAGAGATGGAATATAATATAGCCAAATGAAGGAGAAGGTAAGAAATGAAACACTATAGATGTGCGCGTCTGGTACTTAATAACCAGCTGAATTCAAAAAAACATATCAGCAATAAACACCCTGGCTATCCATATGGGGGAATACAGTTTCAGCATCCTTAACTGGATCACAGAAAGACATTAAGCGAATGGGCTCCAAAACGAGAAAGCTTCTCTCTTGCGACCTCACGTATCATCCGAAGGCTGATATTGATCATCTGTATCTCCCCAGAACTGAGGTAGACAGATGATTACTTCAACTAGAAACCTTACAAAACTACAACAATTGGCCTTCAAAGATACATGGAAACTACAGATGACTGGATGGTGATCTGTGTCCAAGAAGATGAAATAAGTAAAAAAAAACAACCTTATTCAGTGATAAAGGAAGCCAACAATTTCAAAATGGAGTTTAAAATGGTTAAGAACATACAAGTAAAGCATAAAAGACCGAAGTAACTGCAAAATACTTTAAAAAAAGAGCAAAGCTAAATGCAACTGACCTGATACAGAAACGATAGCATGATAAACCGTTTCACGGTCAATATTCTGCCTGTATCAACAAGTAGATGCAAATAAGCCCGGTACCCATAAGTGGCTACATAGCGCAGGGATAAAAGCTGAAACTGAAAGTTTTATTTTTGCTGCACAGGACCAATACTTGCTAACTAGAAATTACCAAGCACACATACTGAAATGCAGATTTTATTATGCATATCCATAGACATCTTAGTTCTGGTTGCAAGGTATTGGCACCCACTGAATATGAAACTAGGTATGTCGATGTGGGCCAATATCTGCACTGGAAAATTTGCAAGTTTTACGGAAAGGAAACGGCAAGAAATTGCTATAAACACTACCCAGACCCGGTTATGGAGATATGCCCTGTAACAATTTTATGGGACTTTACAATACACACGGACAGAAGAATCAAAGGTAATCTTCCGGATATCGTGACAGACACCACAGAGAGAGAATGTGCCTTCTTATTGAGATGGCAGTCCATGCTGACTGCAATGAAACTTTCAAGAACTTTTTAAAAAATCTATCAAAATACAAGGACTTTGAAAATGAAATCTCAAAAATTTATCACATGAGGACATCAACAATTCCAGTTTTAGTTGGAGCCCTCGGATTGATAGGCTCATTGAAGAGATTCCTGGTAGCCCATGCCTTAAAAAATACAAAAAAATATTCTCGCATGTATAGCCGACATCTCATGAAGGGCTTTATTTATGTAAAATATATATATATTTTTTTCAAAACTGATCGTTGGAAAATGTCCTGATGCCATGTCTGGCCGTAGGTCTCTGGTCGGTACCCAGATATAAATTGCTATACCCCAGAAATCAAAGGAAATAATAATAATAATAATAATAATAATAATAATAATAATAATAACTAATTTTAACCCGTGAAAATTTCAGTTGTCCTGTTTTAAATTTCTGATGAATCTTAATTCTTCAGTTAATGATTGAAAAATCCCATAGCAAGTTCTACAGCAATAAATTATCCGTTGAAATTCCCCTATCGCATCGCTAATTATTTGAGCTTTACAACTTTAACATTGCAATAATTATTATAAATAAGAATGTTGTCATTATTTAACTACGAGGGTACAAATGAAAACATTTGAAATTTAAAATTTAAAAACTTCGTTCATTTCACCGAAACAGACGTTATACACATATATATTCCGCATCTTTGATATCTTTTGTCTTCTGACGCGATCAAAACGGAATAGTCCATTATTTATTAAGGTATTAGCAGGAGACTCTAAACACTTCTATTTTTCTTTCTCTCTTTTTTTCAATGTGAGAAAGTAGCATCACTTTGTTTCCTTTACCCACGATCAAAACGGGAAGGTACATTACTTAGGAGGACTTGGCAGGGTGTAACAGTCGTGCAAACAAACTATGGGAGGGACAAGCACAATTACTATATGATAATATTAAGCCATAGAACCTGTAACAATTTTATGGGACTTTACTATACGCACAGGCAGAAGAATCAAATCATCCAGATATAGTGAACAAAGAGGGAAAAAACACAATGCACTTTCTTATAGACATGGCTATTCCTGCAGACTGCAGAATCCCTGAAGATCTTCAACAATGTATCAAAATACAAAGATCTTGGACACTATTTACATTATCCGGACCGTTGTCCTCATCTTTTTCGGCATATTTATTACAACGTTTCGGCCGTTGTACGCTCCGTCCTTCTTCAGGTAGTTAGAATGTCGAACTGAACCCTTTATTTCGCTCACTGAAGTAGACTGTTCTAGTTCCACGTGCCATGTCTATTGGATGTCAGTTATCAGTTATCTCCTGTTAAGTTCCCTCTCCAAGTTCTTCACCGCCTTAACCAGAACAGTTTACCCCAGTGATCGAAATAAAGGGTTCAGTTCCACATTCCAATCACCTGAAGAAGGCCGAAGCGTTGTAATAAATATGACGACAAAGATGAGGAAAATAGTCTAAATAATGTAAATAGTGTACAAAATACCTCATCTCAGAAATATAGACAGATATTGAAAGATCTTGGAGTTGAAATATCAAAAATATGGCACATGAAAACATCCTTAAATCAAGTTGTGATTGGAGCACACGGTTTGATTGAAAGGGTTCCCCTAGAGTTATTGAAGAGTATCCAGTGTCTTAAAGAAAAAAAAACAACAAAAAAAGTTAATGTAGACAAACCCCATACTCATAGAGCAGGAGCAAAAGCTGAAAGCGAAGACTTTATTTTTTTCTGTCCGGGAGCAATGCTTGCTAACTAGAAATTATCAAGCACGCATACGAAAAGTTTGGGCTAACCCGAAATGCAGATTATGTTATGAATACTCAGAAGCAATTGACCACCTTATATCAGTTTACACGGTATTAGCATCGACTGAATATAAAACTCGGCATGAATAATTGCACTGGAAAATCTGGAACGTTGACAGGAAGGAAACGACATGAAATTTGTATAAACACCACCCAGACACGATTACAGACATATGAACTGTAACAATCTTATGGCAATTTACAATACCTGCAGGCAGAACAATCAAAGCTTATCGGTCATACATAGTGAACAGTGACTACAAAAACAGAATGCACTTTCTTAATTACATGGCACCTTCTGCAGACTGTAATGCATCTTTGAAGACATCAAATTATATATCAAATACTACCAAAATACAATGATATTGAAGAAGAAATGTGGCACATGAAGACATCAATAATTCCAGCTGCGTTTGGGGCCCTATGTTTAATTGGAAAATCTTCCAATAGACTCCTTGGTGGGACTCCTGATAGCTCACGCCTTAAAGAAATAGAAAAATACTTTTCACAAGTATAGAACACACTTAGTAGGGGCTTTATCAGTGGAAAATAGATGGGCTCTTACGTTCAATAATGTTCAGAGAAAATGTCATGATACCATTTCTGACCCTAGGTCTCTTGTTGAGACCCGGAAGGAAATGATTATGCAACATAAATCAGAGGAAGTAATAATAATAATTATAATAATGAATTATTGAGGAATTGTTCATATACAAGGACATGTTGATCGAGATTAACAGGATGTGGGGGATTTATTTGCTGCTCGGATGAAGGAGCGTATTGCATCTCGCAAATTTGGCTCCAAAGATTATTGGCGTCTCTGCAAAAGCGTATTGAACAATTGCAAACACTCTCTACCTCCCTTGTTCGACCAGTTCGAAGTCCTGACATCTTCTGCCGACAAGGCTGAATGGTTTGCTAGGAAATTTTCATTCAACTCGCCGCTCGACTGTTCCGGTGTATCCATACCCGACTTCCCTCTTAGAACTGAGGCCCTATTGAGTGGGTTACACATAACCCCATCTTTGGTATTGGGCGTTATCTCCAATTTAGACCCCAACAAGGCTAGTAGTGGAGATGGGATGCGCGTCTGAACTGGCGCCCGCCCTTTCTAAACTATACAACTACTGCCTTAAGGAATCTTGTTTTCCTGACTGCTGGAAGTCCTCTTCGATTGTTCCTGTCTTCAAGAACTCTGGCGACCCCTCTGACCCTTCTAACTACCGTCCTATCAGTCTCCTCCCCTTCTTCGGCAAAGTCTTTGAAGCCTTAATCAATACCGAGGTGGTTAACCACCTCACATCCCATGATCTGTTCTCAGACAAGCAATATGGCTTCCGCTTTGCCAGATGTAAAGCTGATGTGCTTACGGCCATCACTGAAACTGTCTTTCGAGCTCTCCAAAATAACGGGGAAGCTCGTGCCGTGGCCCTAGACATCTCCCAAACATTTGATAGGGTTTGACATGCCGGCCTTCTTCGCAAGCTCCAGGGTTATGGTATTACAGGTTGATTGTTTGACCTAATGCACTCATTCTTGTCAAACCATGAATTGAAGGTCGTTCTCAACGGATTCTCCTCCATTTCCTATCCCACGAATGCAGGTGTTCCTCAATGCCCCATCCTAGGCCCCACTCTATTCCTTATCTACATGAATGACCTTCCTGACGCCATAAATTCCCAAGTTGGTATCTACGCGGATGACACCACAATTTATTCCTGCCTCAAAAACAAATCTAGTGTCACTGACAAAACTAATGTGGGCGTGCGTCTCGAAAATGACCTCCAATCGGTTGTGAACTGGGGCAGGAATTGGCTGGTCAACTTTAATGTTTCAAAAACAAAACTGCTCTCTATTAATCACCACAGAGATCCTTCCCTGCCCTCCATTAGAATGGTCTGACGCCCAACTTCTCGAGAGCAACTCTCTGCGGCTGCTCGGTATCACGTTGACTGCTGACCTGAGATGAAACAAATAATATTGAGTCAATTGCTTCGTCCACCGCAAAGAAAGTTGGCACCCTGTGCCGCGCCAGGAAATTCTCCCCGGAATCGATCCTCCAGATCTACAAATCAACAATTCGCCCTTGCATGGAGTATTGCTGCCATATATGGTCTGGAGCCCCTTCTGTTTGTCTCCAGAGACGGATATGCAATATAATTGGCCCTGCTCTGGCATCTTGTCTACAGTCACTTTCTCACAGACACGCTGTCGCCTCTCTCTGTCTGTTTTACAAATACTTTCATGGCAATTGCTCCGAGGAGCTGCATTCGCTGGTTCCTAGAGTTCATGAGTTCAAGCGCCCTACGAGGCTGGCATCCCGCTCTCACCCCTTCACTGTCGAAACTTCTAAATGTACCCGTCTCTTATACTCCAATAGCTTCATGTCTCGCACCTCTCGCCTGTGGAACTCCCTTCCCTATTCCAGTTTCCCTGAGAGCTATAATTTCCATCTATTCAAATGTAATGTCAATCGACATCTCCAGTTACCTTGATCTATCCACTACCTTTCTGCTCATCCTTTCTTCTATCACTCGTATATGATCTTGCTTCAAATTTTCTGTAACCCCTTGCATCCTAGTGGCTTCCCGCCTTGCTTGGGGTGAAACACTTAAAAAAAATGAAGACTGAGAGTGTACCCATAGTATTCGGAACTCTGGGCCATGTGAGAAAAGGAATGGGCATTTTTATTGAAAGTGTCACAGGAAAGATCCACATGCAAGTTGCCAAAAAAGATCGCCCTACCAAGAACAAGCCATTTACTAAGAAAAGTGCTATCAATTAAATGATAATTCTCTTATAGGGCCTAAGGACCATAGTTTCGACACGGCACCACAGGATATAAAGCAGTGAACATAACATACACAAATAACAATAATAATAATAATAATAATAATAATAATGAGCATACCGACCCGCAATAATAATAATATTAAAAATGTACACTAGTTAGTAATATCAATGAACTTCGTAAAAGCAAGCAATAAATACGAACTGCCTAAAAACCAAGAAATTTGTAACAAAAATTCAAATTTAAAACAAGCAAGAAATTGATAGTATTAAAACATTTTTGAAATTTATCTTAGATACAGGTTTGTAAAAAACCTGCTTAATAATTTGCGTTGAATTTATTTTAGATGCTGTTTGTTGTTTTCTATCATCGAAATCAAAGAAATACATTGTCATTTGTTATGACGTGACTTCCATGATTATGAAGGCAGTGATCGATGTGACTTCTTTTATGCGCCGTGTATCTTCAAGAAGTAGGAGATCATGGCCCTCCACATCTTCCTGTCCCTTGTAGCTGTATCTTCCTGATGTTATAGATAAGTTTCAATTCTGTTCCAATTTTCCTCAAAACCTCGTTGTTGCTCATATATTCAGTCTATGGAATCCTCTGCTTCTTTCTGTAGAACCATATTTCTGTTGTTTCCAGTCTCTTCTTCATCTTTGAAGAGATTGTCTGGCATTTGCTGCCGTAAAGGAAAACAGATATTACGTAACAGTTAATTCTTTTTTTTGTTTCTGATGATTTTTTTCTGTTTGTTAATATTCTGTTTAGCTTTTAGAATGCATCTTTGGCCATTCCAATACATCTTCAGATCTCAATGTCGCACTTTCCGTCCTCGTTTAGAACACTTCTCAGTCATTTAAATTTCTGTAATTTTATTGTAGTATTCCTGATTTGTAATTTGCACTTTGGGTTCGTCTTTTTGCTGATAACCATCGATGTGACGCTGATTTATGAAGACAATACCCGTTTTAATGAATGAGAATATTTTTTGGGGTTCCCAGGCAGATAACCGGAGATTAAAGAAATGCCTTATCTCGAGTAGCACTAAACACTCGGTCAGTGAAAGTCGAATATTTCTTTATAAGAAAACTACTAATATTACGCCTGTCATTATTATTCTTAGTATTTCTTCGACAGGTGTCGATCAACAGAATCTTCGACCGATAAAGTAAACAGAATAAAAGAAACTTCCGACGAGACTTGCCTTTCATCACGCACATCCCGACGTGAAGTAAGTAAAAGCCACGATAATAATTCAGAGGAAAATATTAAAAAAATAATATTAATAATGAAAGTGCTTTGTGTAAAAAATAAAAAATACAACATATATTTAAAAAAAAATGTATTCCATAAGACAGTCAAAAATGGCTTGTGATTTTGCAAATGAAACACGAATGTCACAACAAAAGTATACATGTTGCTCAAATATATCAGATATCGGAAAAAAATATGCATTGCATTTCGCTAAGAAAAAATATAAAAATCCAACATTTCTTTGTTTTGATAACAAGTTTTGCTGCGATATTTTGCAAGAAATACTTTGAATGATTCTGATCTTTTCGAAATAAATGTCATTTGAAGCGCTTAGAATAAAGCTGAAAATATTATGGGTATTTTTAGCAGTGTTTTCAATGAGAGAGATTTTCCGTCGATTCCACTGAGACCTAAGTAAAAGGATGTTAAAAAAAAACATTGTTTTCGCTTCTACTTCTTTGTCAAGAGATTTCGTTTTGGACAAAAACCTACGCTCAAATAAAATGATTTCCAACTTGCTTTATTATTGAACGAAATTAAATGTCACTGCAAGGTGACTTAGTATTTAAACCCTAACAAGTCGAATTTAGATTAAATTATAAAACCTATTCTCTTATTAAATACAAATACGCTATCTTGTTACCGAGATACAATCATTAATAAGTACCCTCAGTATATGTCTATATTTCTGAGATGAGGTATTATGTACATTATTTATATTATTATTGAAGAAGGCCGGAGCGTACAAAGGCCGAAACGTTGGCGACGAAGATGAGGACAATAGTTCGAATAGTGTAAATAATGTAAATAAGTACCCTTTTCCCTAGATTCCGCGAAATACCGCACAAATAAAAAAAAATATGTGATACTCGAAGTATTGAAACTGCTATGCTATCATGATTCAAAGCAATTAATAAAAAATATAAGTTTTTTTTTTGGTTTTTTTATACTCATGTTTATAGCATACCAATCACCTTTTCTGGTTAAGTCAATACCATCTTGCTTCTTTAGGTCGTTTGTCCCCGGAAAGTAAAAATTCTGAAAGTAAGAAATGTTATTTCAAAGTCTTTATTAAAAAAAAAAAACGATACGGAATGACTCATGATGAAACATCAGTAAGCGAATTAGTCTCAGAAAAAGTATTGACATGAGATCGTTTTCTGCCGCTATATATATATATATATATATATATATATATATATATATATATAATGTTTAGGTAATAATTTTAAAATGTTCGTTTCAATCGCTATAATTCTAATTATAGCTATTAAGCCAGTCATGTCCTAAGAAAGAATAGGAGGAAATTAAAAAGAGAATATATATATATATATATATATATATATATATATATATATATATATATATATATATATATATATATATATATATATATATATATACTGGAGAAAGTACATCGAAAGGAAACAGAAATAAAAAAACAAAAACACAAAGGATATTTTTTTTTTGCATACTCTATTCTTCAAAGTTTTTAAAATTCTTGTTGAAGAATACAGTATGGTTTAACAATTAAAAACATTCTGAGTTTTCTTCGATTCGATTTACTTTCTTAGGTAAATATAAAAATAAATTATCTTCATTTTTCTCCTCCTCCCTTTTCTCTGTTTTTTAATATTCCTTTTATGGCTATAATACAAATTTTCATATTCAAACATTCCTCGATTAATGCATTTTGGATTAGTGCGCTAAATTTTTATATATCAATATTCGATTAGTGCATACATAATATTCGATTAATGCTGTAAAACGTTCACTTTAAACGTAGCAATTGAGAATTGACTTTTTTATAGTTACCGATGCACAAATTAGCCTCACTAATCCAGGGATTCCTGTAATTATCATCATCATCAGACCTTCGAGAGTTTCAATAGTCGTGGTCGGGGTGTTGAAGGCAGAAGAAACAAAATTTGATTCTTCTTCCTCAAGATCTTTGCAGCAGCGCCCATCTCTCTCTCCAAGCTTCAAGTGGGTTACCCTCGGTACGTATACTAGTCACTCAGACCTTGAATTCAGAGTTGTCCTGATAACCCTGTTGCCACCTGGTAATTTAACATAACTCGAGGGATAAAGAGATGGATCCATACCGTTCTCAAAGGTATTAGCAAGTAAGTGAATGTAACGAACCCAACTGGAATTACTTAATCCCAGTCGCTGTCCATTATTCCAAAATGCCTTTTACTGATATTAGCGGAGTAAAAAAAATAATGACGTCAAATTACCAACTAATTTACCCTCGTCTGAGTCTTATCTGTCTACGTGAATTGGTGACTTACAAATTTGATATCATTAAATATCACAGACGAATTGTACGAAATATATTGTTATTTTAAATAGAGCAGGATTTGTAGCAGATATACCATCTACTTAGCAGTAAAGCTATTACTGATTCTAGCTATATTTTTTCTTTCAAGTCGAAAACAAGGAGCGAAAATACAAACATATGAATACTAAGAAACATAGAAAAGATACCATTTAAATTGTTCAGACTGTTGTCCCCATCTTGTCATATTCACGACGTTTCTGCCCTTTTACGCCCTAGCCTACATCAGCTGATATGCGTTAGACTTTCGAAACGAATCCTTTATCTAGTCCACTGGTGTAGAATGAACCAATTCTACGTCACATGGATTTCTGAATTTCTCGAAAACTGAGTTTTCTGTTAGGAACACATGGACCGTTGGATAAAGGTTATGGTGGAAGTAATCTAGTGACTTGACCCAAAGAGACTTGAGTTTAATATCTGGCCACAGTAGAGGTGGTAAAAACTTGGAGAGTTAAGTTACTAAAGTGAAATAACTGAGATTATGATACCCAGAAGAGGCATGACATATGGGAATCGAACAATCTACCATAGTGGACTAAATAAAGATTTCGGTTCGAAATTCCAAAGCATATTCCCTGAAGACGGCCCAGGCGTGAATATGACAATAAAGATGAGGACAACAGTCCGTATAATGCAAGTAGTCACAATACCTCATCTCAGAAATATAGGCAGATGTATTGAAAAATAAGTTTATTAAAGAAAGATATGGAAAATATAAATGACAGAATCTGTACCAGAGTAAAATTCTTCCATATGACGATGTAGGTGATACCAAAGCCAAAAAAAAAGTAATTCTTTATAAGTATCACCCAGAACAAAATTTTAAAAAAATTGTTAAACTTAAGAAAAGACAAACGAAAAAAAAGAATAAATATATCACTTATGCAAAGATAATCTAAAAGATATCGTATGAATAAAAGTGACTAGTTAAGACTCAAAAGTTATACAAAGGAAATTATAAAAACGACTTCGATAAGAAAAGGTTAACAAAAGTGTGTCCACAAGTCAGTTATACTGAAAATAAGAATAATAACACATTGTGAGTCTTTCAGAACAAGACTGACCACAACGGATGGGGTTGCTGCCATCAACGAAAAGAATGTATACTATTATATTCATCAGTATTTACATTAGTCGGACTATTGTCCTCATCTTTGTCACCATATTTGTCACAACGTTTCGGCCGTTGTACGCACCGGCCTTCCTCAGTTGGTTGGAATTTCGAACTGAACCCTCAAGGACACATGGCACAGTGGATTAAGGCGTTGGTTAGATCCAGTGACAGACCCAAAGAAGGTGAATTCAATACCTGGTTAAGGCAGTGGAGAACTTTCAGAGGGAAAATTAACATGAGATAACTGATAACTGACATCCATCAAACATGGCACGTGGAACTAGAACAGTCTACCCCAGTGATCGAAATAAAGGGTTCAGTTCGAAATTCCAACCACCTGAAGAAGGCCGGAGCGTACAACGGCCGAAACGTTGTGCCAAATATGGCGACAAAGATGAGGACAATAGTCCGACTAATGTAAATACTGTACATAATACCTCATCTCAGAAATATAGACAGACTCTACTATATTCATATACATGCACATATATAACGTGCAAGCATACACATCTATACATAAAAAAGTAATGGATAGCAGCTTGGATTGGGGAATCGGAGAGCCGAGTTCGAATTTCAGTCGCATCCATTAAATTCACTTACGTGCTAATAC
This sequence comes from Acanthosepion pharaonis, assembly GCA_903632075.3. Lineage (NCBI taxonomy): Eukaryota > Metazoa > Mollusca > Cephalopoda > Sepiida > Sepiidae > Acanthosepion > Acanthosepion pharaonis. The sequence continues at coordinate 5,770,321 of CAHIKZ030001713.1, forward strand.
ATTGGGAAAAGTTTGAATCCTCTTCTTCTCTCTGCAGCTATGGGTAAATAGCAGGACAGACTGGGTTCTATAGCCTTGGATGACAACTGGTCTAGGTGAAGCAAAACACAGAATTCAAACTCTGCGGAGGGTCGTTTGGGGACCCTGTGGCACGTAGTGCACCTGGTCTCTGTATTCGGCCCGTCAAAAAGTGTATATGGTCTTGCACGAACCCTTCACCACTATAATCAAATCTTATGTGCTGTTGTTAGACTGTCGGTTTCCCAGGATCTGATCTGCTTGACCCTCATCCGTCAAATTCGACGGGGGAGAGTATATATATATATATATATATATATATATATATATATATATATATATATATAAATATATATGTGTGTGTGTGTGTGTGTGTGTGTTTGCGTGTGTGTGTGTGTGTGTTCGTGCGTGTGTGTGAATGTGTGTGCATGTGTGTGTATGTCTCTCTCTCTATCTATCTATCTATCTATCTATCTATATATATATATATATATATATATATATATATATATATATATATATAATAAATACAAATATACACAAGCGCACATATATGTATACACATGTACACACATATAGATATGTATTTACAATTCCCAATATATCCAATCTATATATTTTAACTGTATACACACGTAGGATAAATACCTCATATATATTTGTATACACACGTGTGACACAAGTAATTATAAGTACATATATATAGAAACACTTGAATATTTAAAAGAAATAACGTTATTTTTTATATTGCAGATTTCTTTTTTTACAATTTTATAAGGGGACTTCAAATGCAACAGCAACGTTAGAAATATAGTAAAATCTATATATTATGACGACATTATATCATTAAATACTAGCAAAATTGAACAAGAATAATGAAGCAAAAGAAGAAGAAAGAACAAAATATGTAACTGTCAAAATAATAACGACTATAGAGTTAACAGTCAGAGTCAACTTAAAAACAAAAAAATTATATTGGCTCGACTGAAAAATATTGGAAACAAAGATGTTACAACCACAAATTAAGCTTAAGTAACGATAAATACAAAAATAAAACAGCTCTTGCTATATATTGCTGGCAAATGAAAGACTGTGGAGCTGTACCAGAGATTACGTAGGAAAGGATGACGATGGTAAAGTTGAAAGATGTAATTTTTGCCTTCAAGAAAAATTTGAACTTTCTAAGAATATAAATAACTAAAATTTAATAAACAAAAGAAATCAATTACTGGTCACATGTTAACCTAGAATTACGTATCTCTTGACAAAGTTAATATATATATCCGTTAATATATATATATATATATATATATATATATATATATATATATATATATATTATGTGCCCTACAGATACCCGCATGTGAGCGTGCATGCATGTGAGTGATTTGACCACTGTATTTGGTCACTATGTGTGCATGTTGTGTGCTTTTGCGTGTGGGGTTATGACTATTTAGTTCCGGCTTAAATGTGTTTATGAAGTTTTTTTCTTGTATTTGTAGCTAAGAATAATTGTCTGTTTGATATATTGGCATGATATTAAATTTACCTTGGTTACATTTGAAGATGTGTTTTGATACAAAAAGTCTTCTGTTGTCTGGTAATTTTATGTTGTTTTTGTGCAGGGAGGCCCTGTTTTTCAGCTGTTGGCTGATACCTATATATGACTTCTTGTATTTTGTGCATTTAATTACATAAATCACATTTCTGGAGTTGCAGTTTAAGTCTTTGTTTATTATGAGTGTCATTTTGGGGTTTTCAAAAGTGCAAGAGTTTCCTTCTATAAATGATAAAGATGAACCGGTTTCAAGAAGAGAAAGATGGCGATTGACGTTAAATTTAAATATCTGAAGATTTTACTTGCCAGGGAAGCAAGTAAAGTGGCGGCAAGTGCGAGAAAAGCAATTGTTGCAGGAGATGTGGCAGTTATATTTAGCTATTTTAACAGTAATCAGGTGGGACGTAGATGCCAATCAAGTAGCACGCTGAGATTCATGCAATCGATTCACCTGTGGAAAAAAGGTCGTCACAGCAGTTGCTATAAAAATATTTGTAGAAAAGAAAAAAGGAAGCCACGTTACGTCGGTGAGAAAGTTGGTGAAGTCAAAATGCCTAGTCAGGATCGATTACATTACAGATCGATTCTTCACAGGATTATATATATATATATATATATATATATATATATATATATATATATATATATATTATTCTAATTAGTTGTCATTTTTGTCTTATAATTCCGTCTAAATATGGTTAATTTAATGCCCGAGGTTTTGTAACTTAACTGAACTGCTCTGATTATATATCCAAAAATCTTTCATCCTAACATAGGGTATTATTAGATTCGTGTCGGCTAGCATATGTATGTATGTATGTGCACGGATGTAGATATTTAAGTGTATGTAAGTATAGATAGCTATGCGGAGAGATAGTCTTAACGTGGATGAACGCATGGGTACGCATATATATATATATATATATATATATATATATATATATATATATATATATATATATATATATATATATTCCTTCGAAATCTTTGAAAACACTGCCCCAAAATTGGAGCTTTGATATATAGACGAATTTAATACCAATAATTACAAATTCTCTTTTTCATCTTACTACCTTGATTGTTTCTTTCCCTTTTTCGTTAATTTCCGTGGATTCCATTTGAATCAAACTTTGGCCATGTGACCATTACGATGTAGGTCAGCTCATCTGCTATATCTCCCACTAGGTCCCCTTTAACGCCCTCTCACAGTTTGAAAAATCCTGCAAACTTTAAAATTGAAATTCGTAGGTAAAAAATTGTCATTAACAAAAGGTATCTTAATTCCAATTGCAAAGAGAATTTTCACTGTTTAATGAAAATAAACATTGAGCACTCTTTTATGAGTCACTTTTAACATATTTCAAATGCTATGTTTTATTAATAGGACTCGCCTGTATTATACCAACGGATTACTACCTGTATATATATATATATATATATATATATATATATATATATGGTGTATATATAAATTACATTTCAGATAAGTACATTGGATATATCCGGATTGTATACAAACGTATATAAGTGTGTATATATTTGTATATCTGTACATACATTTAGAGGTGCTTATTTACCATGAAAACAGAAAAACGGGCGAAAAAACAGATTGGCCGACTTGAAACGAAAATCGCCATTTTGAAATAGAAACTTTTCTTTCTTCTAACAATCGTATTTGTCAGCCGCCATTTTAATCTGTTACTATGCTTGCCTTTATTAACTCTTTCGGCCTGCGACTAACATCATATTATAAAGTCAATAATGTCTCCCTGCAGTTTACAACTATTTATGAACCAAGTTTTACGAAGTTGGATTGATTTAATTTTTTAAAAAATGATGATGGTTGCGGCGGCTTGCGGGGAAAAAAATGTCAAATTTTGATTTCATCCTTTCTATTTCTTATCACATATGGTGACTGTGGTGGTGGCAGTTTTTCATTTCAGAGAGCCAAATTACAGGATTTAGATTTTTTTTTTAATGTTATTTAATAATTTCAGTAAACGGAGCAAACGATAATGTAGCCTTTTGTCTTTATATGACTTAGAAGTGTAACTTTTCTGTTGGTTTTGCCACTTTCAATTAATCCATATTTAAGATTGTAGCATTCGAAATGTGAACATCCAAATGAATCATACGATCAAGATCAGAATCGGAGATCTAGTAATCTTAAATAAAGCAAAATTATCAAACGTTGAATCAAACTTTGAATATTGATGCTCAATGAGAATAACATCTTATAACTGAATAAATATCAGGACATTTGTAGAAAAATAAAGGAAACAATCCAATATGAATTTGATGATCATTTTTAGAATATCCTGATTAATTATACTGGGATTATACGAGGTTTGATCAAAAAGTATTGGGACTGATGCTATGTAAAAAATAAGCCCACCTGAACATATAATCATATTTTTCTTTAATAAGACTTCTCGAATATTCAGGCCGTAGGCAAAAATAAATAAATATACTGTTTAATAAAAAAAAAACTTACCGTCTACTCAAATACGATTATCCACCAAAATAACGTCCTATGTTAAGGGAAAATCAGATGAGTTACAGCGCGGTATTTGTGACGAGCGACGCTATATGAAGTCTAATCTATATCGTTACCTCTTCGCCACCGAGGCCCGTTGGTACCATTCACATGGAGCTTATGTCGAAGTGTAACGGTCCTGGTTCAATTCTCCGGAGAATAATGCGCATTGATTATGAGTCTTAACTATGTGCGAAACCTCCGGCCACTGCATTCTGTTGTGGTTTTTCATTTTTTAGACTCGATGAACATTATCTCAACTCCTCCTTATATCTACCACACACATATATTATATATATATATATATATATATATATATATATATAACCGTTCAATTTGTTTGCAGACCACTGCGCTCAATTATAGTATCTTCTATATATATATATATATATATATATATATATATATATATATAAATTTAATATTTTTGAAAAAATTTTTTTCTGAAAAAAAATATACATGTATGGGAATTTTTTAGATATATTTTTCATATGTATGTATATTTTCCACTAATATATCTATATATATATATATATATATATATATATATATATATATATATATATATATATGTGTGTGTGTGTGAGTGTGTAAAATATATAGAAAATAGGAAAGAACTCGTTAGGTAAATAATCCAATGTTCTTTTTAGTATTTTTGTTATTATTTTAAAAAACAGTGCTCGATATAAAAAAGTAGAGCCTAAATATAATTATTTATTTAAATCATATTTTGGAATCATATTTTTTAAATAATTATATATATATATATATATATATATATATATATAACGGTAATAACTCCTGAGTGATCACGATTTTATTCCGTCATGTTATTCTATTTAACATTTACAGCGTTTTTCCGCGTTTTAGATATAGGTGGACGAAACCTTATCGGAGCTGTGAAAAAATCACCAGGAAAACCAGAATTATCGTAGCGAAATGACACTGTCCAGACATTAGCAATATCAGGTAGAGAAGTGTAAGGTAATAGGAAGAAATTGCCATATCTTAATTCCCGATGGGATCCAACAGTTATTACCGGTTTTGATAGTCAACGAGTGAGAAATAACCATAAAAACAACACAGAGAAACTTTGGAAGACTCCTAGACTGGAGCAGAAGACGAATTTAATTTGCAGGGTCGCTGAATTAGGAAGTTAATGATGATTTATAGGGTTTATGCTCCTGGGATGATACTGGCAGACATGTAAAAGAAAGACATTGATGGAAGAGAAACACTCGGTATCAAAGACTGTGTTCAGTCAGCTATAATGAAATTTACCAATAACAACAGAGCAAAGAAAGGCACTTGACAGCCGCTCTTAAACCAAATGATAAATATAGGAAAAGACGACGGAATGGTGATGATTGTAACAGATACTTTGAAAAAAAATTCACCTCCACCTAAAACTTTCAAAGTATATAAAACATGTCTAATAAAAAGAACACAGCTTCAGGCTTAAGTAAGATGTACCTATAAGATGGATTATCACATCACTTGTTAAGTAACTCGGATACCCCACGTTAAATTAGGCTTTGTGCCGCATCTGACCGCGTGGGGCGGTTGGCAAATATACTAGCTGAAATCTTTTCAGTTATTCAGTCGAACTCTCTGCTTTCGGTCAGAGAGGAACCCGGACGATGCTCTGCCGAAGTGCAAAGTCACGTTCAGGGAGGTAGACTGACCCGATCCCGTTTATGCGGGTTCTACGTGGAATTTTTGGCGGAGCCTACGGGCTCGGATGACAGACGTTAAACTCGGTCTTGTATTACATCTTGTCTCGTGGGGGATCTAGTAAATATTGTCTAGCTGAAATCTTTTTCGGCTTGCTGATCGAACTCTCTGCCTCTGAGCAAAGAGGAACCCAGACGAGGCTATGCCGAAGGGCAGAGTCTCGTCTGGGGTGTTAGACCGACCCGAACCCGTTTTTACGGGCTATACGGGGAATTTTTGTCCGAGACTACGGGCTCGGATACCCCACGTTAAATTCGGCTCTGTGCCACATCCGACCACGTGGGGCGGTTGGCATATATTCTAGTTGAAAACTTTTCAGCTGGCTGGTCGAACACTCTGTTTTTGAGCAGAGGGGATCCTAGACCTGTCGTAGGGCAGAGTCTCATCTGTGGTGGTAGTCAGTTACCCGAGGTTCTCGTTCGGCGAGGTTGAGCAACCTGATCCCGTTTATATGAGTTTTTAAGTGTTTTTTTCCGCCTTGGATGGCCCACGTTAAACTCGGTCTTGCGCCACATATACCCTCGTGGTGGTGGTGATGGTTGTGGGGTCTTATAAATATCGACTAGCTTAAATCTTTTCTGCTGTGATGGTCGAACTCTCTGCCTTCGAAGGGCAGAGTCTCGTCTGGGGTGGAAAACCGACCCAACTCCCGTTTTTTACAGGGTCTACGGGGATTTTTGCCCGAGCCTACGGGATCTTGAACCCCTCATTTAATTCGGCCTTGTGCCACATATGACTGCGTGGGGGAGGGTCCAAATACATTGGCTGAAGTCATTTCAGCTATGCTGGTCGAACTCTCTGCCATCCGGACGAGGCTATGCCGAATGTTGAAATTTCTTGGGCACGTAATGAGGTAAGCGATCTTGGAAATTGGGATCAGTGGAAAACAGCATTAGCTCCCTAACGAGCTTGTGTAAATGGATGACAGGGTTTAGGAAAGATAATAGAAAACATAATTTAGCAAGGTCTGCAAAGTACAGGAAATTGTGAAGAGTTTTGTTCGCTAACGACGTGAAAGGAACCTGCACATAGGAAGAGAGTAATGTGAATGCGAAAACTCCATTCTTTTACTTAGTGGAGATTGTCTAAGAAAAACAATACTGCAGCATCAGAAAGAAAATACAAAAAAACTTACGAATGAAAGAAACGACGTAAAACAGTCTGAAATTATAAATAAGGAAAAGATTTATAAAAATGCCTTAGAATATAGAATCGTAAATATCAACTGCTAAATATAAGATATATTCTCAAGAGAATGAACATCTTAAGGAACATACACTGAATAACAAACACTGAAAGCAGAAAAAGTGATCGCCAAAAGGTTTTAAAAGAATTAGCGTTCGATAAATCCGCAAGAACATGAAGAAAGACAAACTAGAAGTTATTTTCGGAACAAACAGATCATGCAGATATATTTGCCTACCTGTTCGATAGAGAAAAGTTGAACGTAAAAAGAAATAAATAAAAACATTTTCTTAAAAGAAAAGATTAGAGATTGTGAAAGAGAAAATCACAATCTGTTCAACTTGAATTTCAGTTATCAAAATATCCTTTGAATATAACTGTATTTATCCTGCAAAAAAATACGCACGCCATTTCGAGCCACGACACCAACAGAAGCTGAGATAACTTGACTGATACAGCGAAACTGGAAAAATTATTTGGAAAATAGTTTCATTTTAATAAATACCGTCGTTGCTTTTTGCAATTTAATTGTCTGCTTAGCGGCATATCATTTGCTTATGGGTTATTTAATGCAGAAATTTAATTTTATTGGGAATATTAGTAATCTTTTTACAAAAATAGTATTGTTGTTAATTTTTTCGAATATGTTCTGCTAGTAATTTTTTAATTATGAAAATGTATTCTGATAATTATACTATAAATCTGTATTCTTATACGTACATGAGGTTAACAATTTGCTCATAGCTGGGACCCTAACAAGTACAGCCACCACGGGTCAAGGTGGATCAAGGAACAAATGCACTTAACAGCTGGATATACGCTCCTAAAAACCTCCTGATCAAAGGCCTTGCTTCTTGATGTAGTTTCCAGTGATACCCAGGACGTGCATTTTGCACTTTAGCGGGTGAAATGGATTGATAATAAAATAATGGATAATTTCTTTTGCTCTAAATATTAATTTTTATATTATATTTTTATATTATATCTTTATATTATTTTTTATATTATATTTTTATATTGTTTTTTATATTATATTTTTATATTATTTTTTTATATTATATTTTTATATTATTTTTTATATTATATTTTATATTATATTTTTATATTATATTTTTATATTATTTTTATATTATATTTTTATATTATTTTTTATATTATATTTTGTATTATATTTTATATTATTTTTTATATTATATTTTTTATTATTTTTTATATTATTTTTTATATTATATTTTTATATTATTTTTTATATATTTTTGTATTATTTTTTTATATTATATTTTATATTATATTTTTGTATTATATTTTTATATTATATTTTTATTTTATTTAAAAAATTTTACTAGCTGGTATACTCGATATTCTTATCAAAGGAAATATAGCTCTCGGCCAGAATTGAAACAGTATTCCCTTTTTCTGGGAAGACAGCTATTAGCTAAGGATGGCTTTACCGCTTACCAGACAAAGGTCCTTACAGAAAGTCAGGTTTCAATTAGCCTTCTTCAGATATGCACTTTTTTCGCTGTTACTTTTCGGATTCTATGTCTTAACATATATCTTAAACCCGAAACATAAGCCAAGTGACTGAAGCACTTAATGGATTTATTAAACCGAAATTATTCCTTATTGCTCTAGGTTTAACCAATGAATAAGGCCACTATAAATTAAGATGCGCTAACCGCTAGGAAAATCAGTAGCATGCTCTAGAACATGCGACTTCTGGGAAAAGGGAAAAGGAGATAGTCGAGGTGAAACATAAACGAAATGTCTTATTTGTGGCGCCAAGACAAATTGTAGAATGCGACATTAAATGCCATTTCTATCCAATAATGACTCAAGGAAGGATCACAACGAATGCCACTGAACCTGATACATACAGAAACCATCATTGAGATGCTCGTACACTTGGGAGCAAAATACTCGCCCAAATTTCAGAACTAATAAAGGACATACACTCCAAGGAGATTGTGCAGATTGAACCCCAAAACAAAGTCAATGAAATAATTAAAATAATAAATAAAAAAATAGAAAATCTACCGCCCAACAACAGATAAGTACTCCAAAAAATGCAAAATCTCCTACAAAGCAAAGGTCACAGCGCTCGCCTATCCTTCACCGAAAACTATTAAAGATATACCAAAGAACTTATCTGCAAAAAAAAAAAAAAATCAAAAAACGGAAGCATCCAAACAAAAACCGGAAATTCACAGTGACAAATTCTTACCTAAAACCGATTTGACAAACTGGAAGGAATGTAGTCGAAAAGCTAGAAGACACGAACTTCTCAAACCTCCAAAACATTTACCAATCATGTATCAAATATCGCAATAAAACTGCCGTGGAATAAAGGCAAACATAAATGAACTACTTCTGCTAATCACCGCCATTTGTTTGTCTGCAGGAAAAATTTCTTAAACAAAGTGTTAAAGAGAATATAAAAGAATCCTCCCAATACATCTACACACATGAAACAGTTTCAAGCGTCAGCCGATATATCTATCCTAATTTCCATGCGACTGCTGTTAAAGTGACGTTACACAAACCAATAAACATCTGTTCGGTATATATCCCAACGAATGAACGAGAAAATAAAGCTAAAATACATGAAAACATAAGGCATCTCCCTCACTCTTCTATGATACTAGGGAACTGCCATTGCACTATACTGGATTGTAAAGACAGAAAGCAAAGGGAAGGACATTAGAAGCAATTATCTATAACAACGATTTCTACATTTATAACGATAAAACCCCGACTTACATGAATCCATTTTCTGGCAGCTACTTGGCTTATCCTTATGGATTTCGCTTGGAAAGTACTGGCAAACACATGCGGCAGAGTTCACTTGCCAATTGTCCTACAAAACTCAGAACATAATAACGAAAATAATCTCTGGAGTAAACTAGGAATAATTTAAATACCCATTCTCTGAAAAGCTAGTTGATGTAAAAAAAAACATCAAGAACTTAAAACTTAACTCTATATGAAAAGAAGAATTCCAAAAAGTCAGCAGCAAAAAAAAAATAAAATAAAAAAATAAAAAAAACCCACAAACACACGTAACATGGTTCAATTATTAACGTAAAAAAAACATCAGGCTAAGAAGAGCAGCTCTGAAGGAATTCATCAAACAGCCTACAATATCTACTTTGCTGCAATTTAAGCAACCCCGAACAAAACACGGAAAATAATTAAAGAAACCAAGAATTCTGGGAAAACTATATCACCAGACTCAATTCGATACAAAAATAAAATATGTCTGGAATATTATAAAGAAAATATTAGACAAGTACCAAACAAGCACCGTAAAACAACCTCTAAATATTAATCGGCCAAGAATGGTAGCCAGCAGTTTCTAAAACTCAATCAAAATAATGGCGATAGTTATAACCTAACATTCACTCTGGCGGAAGTAAATGAATCTCTAAGAAAGCCCAAAATACAGCTGTACGGCCAGACGATATCCACGATAAAATCATAAAACAGTTACCCAACAAATCCCTATAATTGTTATTAAAATGTATAATATTATATGGAGAAATAGCAACTTCCTTGACATGTGGGGGCAGTCATTATTCATCCCTATTCCAAAATCTGGAACGGATGACACACACACTTAAAACTACAGACCGATAACATTAACCTATTGCTTATGTAAACCTATGGAGAGAATGGTCAGCAACAGGTTGACTTTGTACCTGGAAACGAATGTTTTAATCAACGACGTCTAGTGCACTTTCAGGAAAACCTTCATCAAAAAGGAATATCTCATGACAATTTGGGACTTGCAAAAACGTTTGAATTCTATGGACTTGGTGTGGCAACAGTTCTGGAAAGACAGAAATGAATTCAAAACCTGAGGAAGATCAATATGGAACTGTGGGACAATGTGTGCACCATTCGGATCTTCCAAAAATGTGGTTGGTACTACAAAAAATTTCACCCATATAACCAAATAATATTACAGTCGTCTGACTGTTTGCCTCTAAGAAATGAGTTTCAGTACCCGCCTCAAACGTCATAAAAATGTCGAGTGCATATATATACTGCTTGCACGTTATTTTATTAGATACAATTTATTTAAGTAAATGCTCTCTTTTTTTTAAATGAACAGTATTAATTACAATTACAGGCATGAATGTTCGAGAAACTTCGTAGAAAATATGCGATCACTGACAGGAATCGAACCTGTGTCCTATACTGAACTGTCAATTGATATGACGTACTATACCACTTAGCTACAGAGAAGCGACCGTTCAGCCAACTCCAAATTACTGTTTAAAAATATATCAAATAATTGTCGCAATTAATCCATTTCATATGTTGTCAATGTTGAGTTGCGTTATGTGAGCAGATATAAACGTTCGGGAAATATCGTCAAAGATTTGTTTATAAATCTTCTTGATCCTCAATCTGTCCTCTGAGTATCAAATTCTCCAAGCCCTCTTTCATCTTTATGTTCCCTTGAAATTCCAGCTGTCTTTTTTATGTTAAACATAAGCGTCCTACTCTGCAGTAAATGGTAGATGTGCCGCAGATTATTAGATTACATGACCCCCGTTGGATTAGGCATAATCTGGAACAAAACACATATTACCAATAGCTCACAGCGCCTCCAAAACTTTTCTTAAGTCTGATTTTATTTTCTGTGACATTGTAGAAACGCCTGCTTCTTAAAATGCCATATTTACCAGATATAAGAGACTGTACACATTTCGTCTTTTTTAGTGCTGGCTATTGTCTTTTATCTTGCTGACTAAGTTAGTTATATGAGCAAGTGGATAAAAAAGAACTTGATATTCTTTTTCGATATTAAACATTTTTACTTATTTTTGAAACATTTTTACAGCTGCCGTTTATTAGTTCAGGCAAAAAGAAATTAGCTATTCCCACGATGTGATCCTTTTAAATTAATCGCTGACCAGAGTAAGACGCAGGTCTCAGGAAGATGACATCACAAATTCAAAACAACTCATTACTCTAATCCGCCCACCGAAAATGTTTTGTAGTTTTGTTAAATTACCTCAAAAAATATGTCCTACCTCAAATATTTTTATAGATGGGCTCGCCATCTTTTATCAATATTCTCGCAAAACTATTTCCCGTCCTTCTCTACATCCTCGCCTCTATCATTCTTCTTTACTCTTTCTCTCTCTCTCTGTAACCCCTTGCGAGCTAGTGGCACTCCCGCCTTGCTTGGGGTGAAGTGCATAAAATAATAATAATAATAATAATAATAATAATTTGGCCTCCAAAGATATTTGGAAACTACAGAAGACTGGATGATGGTATGCGTCAAGGAACATGAAAGCAGTAAGCGTCGTTACTCCGTAATGAAAGAAGCCAACAAATTCAAAATGGAGTTTCAAATGGGGGTAGAAATGCAACTACAACACAATAAACCGGCTGAAACTGCAAAATACCTTAAAAATACAGCAAAGACGAATGCAACCGACCAGTTACAGAAGCGATGGCAAGATAAACCGTTTCATGGCCAATACTCTGCCCGTACCAAACAAGCTGACGTAGAAAAAACCCGTACCCATCAGTGGCTACGTAGTGCAGGTTGAAAGCGGAAACTGAAGGTTTTATTCTTGCTGCGCAGGACCAATGCTTGCTAACTAGGAATTATCAAGCACATATACTAAAATATTGTGTCAGCCCAAAATGCAGATTCTGTGATAAATATCCAGAAACGATTGATCATCTTGTATCAGGTTGTACGGTGTTGGCACCCACTGAATATAAAACCCGACATGACAGAGTGGGCCAATATCTGCACTGGAAAATCTGCAACTTCTACGGGAAGGAAACTGGAAGAAACTGGTATGAACACCACCCAGACCCGGTTACGGAGATAGGACCTGTTACAATTCTATGGGACTACACAATACACACTGACAGAACAATCAAGGCCAGCCGCCCAGATATTGTTATTAAAGACCACAAACAAAAACGATGCCTCCTTATTGATATGGCAGTCCCTGCTGACTGCTATGTATCTTTGAAGATATTCAAAAAGTTGTCAAAGTACAAGGACCTTGAAATAGAAATCTCGAAAATGTGGCATGGGGAACATCAACAATCCCTGTTGTAGTTGGAGCCCCTAGGACTGGTTGGAAAAGATTGCAGTAGACTAATTGAAGGGATTCCTGGAAGTCCATGCCTCAAGGAGATACTAAAATTGTTCTGACAAGTACAGCCCACACTTTACTAAGGACAATCTATGTAATTTTTTTTTTTTTTTTTTGTCAGTGGAAAGTGTCATGAGGCCATTTCTAACCTTAGGTCCCTAGGCGGGACCCGGAAAGAAATGTGTAAACGCCAGAAATCAAAGAAAATAATAATAATAATAATAATAATAATAATAATAATAATAATAATGTACTAGTATTTAAACCCCCAGGTAGCATTAAATCCAATGATATATTCCTTAACTTATTTATATTTACTAATATGCGTTTAGTTTAGCACAAAGTTTTGTAAATGAATCGGTAATAGATGGTAAATCGAAAAAAGAGGTTATTAAACATAACTAACTCGTTAACCATTACGCTTGTCTTTTTTTCTGTCATAATAACATTATGTTTTTTTTTTTATATATATATATATATATATATATACCATTTTAATTCCTGTAGAATATTTATAAACGAACAAAAAAGTGATTTCTGAAAAGAAATAGAATATACTAAGATGCTTTTTACACCCAATCAATAATCATATTGTGAAAGGATAAATTTTTATTTTCCATAGAGCCTGGACTATGCGTATCGCTAAGCAGTCTTTGAATTTTGTCCATTTAATAAGCGGATTTCCGGCTAAAACTCTTACGACAAGATGCTCTTCGTTCTTGAGCTGGCAATAAATAGCCTAGGCGTTTTAATGAACGCATCCTTTGTTGGTTTAAAAATAAAATGCTTCTTAAACGGTATAGACTGAGACGAATGCAAACGAATATTTTCACACATGAATGCAGAAAGGAGGACCTAGTGCATGGACACAAAATAAGGAAGACAGATGAACAGAATTCTGCATAGACCACGCAAAGGCATCTAAATATATATGTACAGAATAAAAATTTGCAAATACTACATGGAAAAGTATGCGCACACACGCACGCACACACTTATGTACACAGACTCAAACACACGCATAAACACACACACACACACACACACACACACACATATATATATATATATATATATACAGGGCTGTTCGATAAAAGTGACTCACCTGATTATTTTTTTACTTATTGAGCGCTTTTTTTTTGGCCTATTGTTTTTGGGGTCAAACTAATTTTTAACATTACTAATGTTTATACATACATACATGTGTGTGTGTGTGTGTGTTTGTGTATTTGTGTGTGTATTTTTGAGTTTAAAATGTGTGTATATATATATATATATATGTGTGTGTGTGTATGTGTGTGTGTGTATAAATTAAAAAAGAACAGTAGGATATATAATCCTGTGTTCTCATAGATATTTTTATTTTTACAAAATAGTGCTCAATGTAAATTTACAGACCATTAATATTATAAATTAATTGATTTAAAATATGATTTTTTTCGCTACACAGTTCTAACCATGTTTCAAAAATGGAAGCTAAATGTCCCAATTTAACACATATATATATATATATATATATATATATATATATATATATATATATATGTATGTATGTATGTATGTGTTTGTATGTTTAAACACACATTTTAAACACACAAGTGCACACACATACACGCACATACACACACACACAGCCACACATATTTTTATATAATAAGTCAAGGCCAACTTTTCAATCTCCAAACCCCCACCCAGGGTTTGACAGAAAAATAGATAAAACTGAAGGCGGGTGCGACATTTTTTCAAAGTTACACGCCAACAAAGTTTTTACTGGATGATCTTTTCACTTAATGCAAAACACATCTCATGATATAAGTGCTTGATAATTTTTCTTCGACATTCGCTTCATGCATAAATTTGCAAAAAAAAATGTGAACGTCTTTTTTGTAATATTTAAAATAAAAAAAACTTGGATAATTCCTCATTTTTTATTCGATTTTCTACAAACTTATCGCAAAAAAATTGTCATTATGCAAGAAATAAGTGTAGTTTTAGTACTGCTCACTTCCCCTCAAATAACGAAAAAACAGGAGAAAATGTTCAAAAAGCCAGTTTCTCGGCCATAACCCTCTAGTTTTTCATTCGATGCTTTCCACAACTGCCATGTAAATAATATGTCACACAAATTGTTTTACGTGAAGATTTGGCTTCGATTATTTCACTTATGTGAACGAAATCTACGACAAACTAGGTTCAAAACGACTTTGCCATTTAACCAATAGTTTCTTCATATGATTTCATCGGAAATTGACATTCGAACAACCTTTGATTAAAAGATTGTTTGCGAAAGATTACTGAGGCGTTAATAGGGAAAAGTTACCGAAAACCCAGCTTTACACTAAACGTGCGAAGAAGGAAGGGCCGCCCACGCGTTTGCACTTGCAGTTGAATCAAGCTCTTATTATTCATCCCTGATTTTGTTTGATTATTAGATTTTTGAAAAATGGCATACTATTTGAAAGTTATTGCAGCCATAGGAAATTCCCTGAATATCTAAAGACAAGAAGGTTTTATCGATGGAATTCGTTTATTAAGAACAATCAAACACATGCGAAGAGATACTGTAAAGAAGATGAGGAAGAAGCGTAGCTTAGAATACCAACGGAGTGTGACGCCACCCTGGTCTTGTCCCGTGCTGGTCGCGGCGCCAATTGTGACGCCACCGGTCAGTCCTGGTCACGGCCTCCAATTGTGACGCCACCTAACCCTGGGCTGACTGCAGCACCATGTGTGACGATCTAACCTTTGGCTGGTTCGGATGGGAATCTGGTTTACCACGGAACCATGTGTGACAATAACCCCTCTGGTTGTCTTGGTCGCGGTCGATGTCTGGTTAGATTCGATATCAGCCTTGTCGCTCCCAGCTTGCCTCCAATGTCCGGTTTCCGAAGTAACTTCTTTGATCTCTAGTCTAACCTCCCCACGTTGTAATTTGATCTTAGGTAGACGAACTCAATCAGGCGTCGGACCGTAGTGCAAGCTGAATCCGGGGCAAGGGTGATACCGCACAAGTGTATGTAAAAGAAAAATAATGAAATAAACTCAAGAGGTTCAAATGTGTTGAAAAAATAACAAGTATCTTTATATCTGTCTGCTGAATATATGAGTGAGTCTTTCTCCCAACCCTCTTCTATGGACCCGTGACAATTTCGCGTTTCTTAGGCGAGTCTTTATATCTTAAGTTGTTTTACAATACACTGCTTTTTGGTATCTTCAGGCGATATTCATTAAAACTTGTTTTGGTGGTGTGAGTCTAAGTCGGTCATTCAAAAAAAAAAGGGGTTTTTCGTCAGACGTCTAAGTCGGAATACATGGATTTCTTTTGGTCAGCTCCTGCAAGGCTGGTCTCCGAGCTCAACAGCTCTCTGCCGATCTGCGTGCGTCTCCGATCTCCAACCCAACTCTAACTCAACTGTAACTGTCTCACTCTCTGGGGTCGTTAGTTTATATGGACGCCGACCAAAACCGGGTCGGGGCCTATCATGGTTTGGGATCTTCGATAATTCTAAATCCCCAATAAGGATTCTCTTTTTCTTCGGACAGGAAAATTTATCACTTCCCACTTTTGATAGTCAATTACTTTCTGTTTTAGAGGGGTTCTCCCCCCCTCTATGGGTGGAGGTAGTAGGAGAATTATCCTCCTAAACTCTTCCTTTCTCATAATGGTATCTCATACCAATCTCCTTAGAGGGCGTCAACAAGTTTCCCTTCTTTCTCATATGTTTACCTTCGCCCATCACTCACGCCACCACTCAGCCAATGAACGCTCGGCAGTGTGTGTGTGGCTAGACTGGCCTCAGTTTAAAATTTTCGCCCAAAGAAAAAAATTATCTTCCTTTTTCTTTCTTTCTTTTCTATCGGCCAGAACTTATTTACATTTTTATCTTAATTTAGGGTCACCTGTAATTCATTAGCGGATTTTTCCTGTCTCATTAACTGAGTTGTCACCAAATCAATTTGTCTCTCTCGTCTCAATACCATAGCGCTCTGTTGCCAACAGCTTGTACAGGTAGTAATAATGGCTTTCTTCATCGGTTTTTTTTAAAGATAACCAAATTGAAATTTTTATTATTGCCACACGTGTGGGCAGATTATTATTTTTTATCCGTATTCTGTTTCCCTTGGCGCTTAACGCTTATCATGACAAGATCAGGACATACAAAAGAAGGGTCTCCTTCTGGATACAAGAACCAAAACGAATTGATATCTCCGAAAGATAATTGGTGGCTATTCTTTTTGGGGTGGTCTCAATGAAATCCTTCACGGTCGCATGCTCGACCCAGTTTCGTTATCTGTCAGAAATCTGTTTTCCTTTTCGCATAATGATATTAATTAATTCTGACAGAATCCGATACCCGCTTTTCTTACGAATTTTCTCTCTTCTGCGAAAAAATATCTTTCTTTGTAAATGATTTAAAATCTTTACCCATTTTTCTCTTGTTAAAAAACAATAATGTCGCTTATTATGTCTTTCGTTATAGCTCTTTCTCGCCTTAAGTATTTCTCGTTTTTAATTTCCATGCTTAATTAGTTAGCCAATTATGTTGCAGTTTTTTTTGTGTATATATATATATATATATATATATATATATATATATATATATATATATAGTAAACCAGTCAAAAGACTTGGCTCACTTTATAGTCCACCAATAGAAGGTTAACAAATCAGAAGACGTAGAATATTCAATCCGTCGTGTATAAAGGCAGACATTTTGTTCACTCTACCCGAATGTCCAGTCCATCTTGTCAGGCGAAGAGAAACAGAAGGACGAACTACGCTCTGCTACTTTTACCAAAATATCCACTGCTAACCTGAACAACGCTTTCCTATTGTCTTCGAAATATTTACTGCTAACCTCTGGATTCTATACTCGAAGACGACCGTCATCATGAACAACATTGGTTATGAGCCTAGACCACGACTATATTTTGACGGGAATGAATGGAGATATAAATTGTGGGAGACGAAGTTCTTAGGCTACCTCAGAATACAAAAACTCCATGACATCATCCTTTGCGAAGACGACCAGAAGGGGGATGATGATTTTATGGAAAGAAATGCGACCGTGTTCGCTGAATTAATACAATTTCTGGATGACTGGAATTTGTCTTTAATAATGAGAGAAGCCAACGACAATGGACGGCGAGCTCTACAAAATTTGCGTGAACACTACTTGTCAAAAATTAAGCCTAAAATTATTGCTTTATATACTGAACTAACCGCATTAAAGAGACGAGAAAATGAATTTATAACAGATTATATTATACGACCTGAGAATGTCACAAAAATGTTAAAAATTACAGGTGAGACTATCTCGGATGGGCTGCTAATAGCCTTGGTCTTGAAGGGTTTTCCACCGTCATTCAAACCATTCACGACAGTTATGACTCAAAAAGATAAACAATTAACTTTCACTGAGTTTAAAATGGCGTTAAGTAGTTATGAAGAAACTAAAAAAAATGTGTACCCCCCAAAATCAAGGCAATAACGTAATGCAACTGAGAACGTCATTTAAAAAAAATCAGAAAACCAGTCCCTCAAACCGATCAAACAAGGAATTATGATATTAAGAACAAGGGCCTTAAAAACAATTATTACAAGAATTATAACAGAAATAACAAAACTAAAAGAAATATCGTTTGTTTTCGTTGTGGTAATGTCGGCCATGTCCGTGCAAATTGTCAATTTTATACACGGAATGATTTTTGTAAAAATGTAAAAACGTCTTCGAATGGACGAACATATGCCTTTTTGTTTGGATTGGATACTGTAGCCAATATTTATAATTCTTACCTAGTCGATACTGGTGCGACAAATCATGTAATTACAGATGAAACAAAATTTATTAATTTTGAATCCAATTTTGAGCCCGACTCGCATTTTTTCAAGTTAGCTGACGGGATCAGAGCTAATAATTTAGTTTTAAAAAGAAGCGATGCCTGTATTTATCTACGAAATACTAAAAGAAATATTTGTAAATGTTTATTATAAAAAGGCTTTATATATTCCTAAATTTAAACATAATATTTTTTCAGTTCAGTCTGCAAATAAAACTGGCGTTAAAGTCAATTTTCACCGAGACAATTCAAAGTTAATATCTCCAGACGGAACTGAATTTAATATACAGCAAAATGGACTTTTGTATTATTTGAAAAGTATTAAGTCTGCGAAGACAGCCACGCACAACTTAAGGACTTGGCATAAAGTATTAGGCCACTGTAATAATTCGGATGTTAAAAGATTACAAGAACACGTCACTGGAATGAAAATTACATTTCCAAAGGGCTTACAATATTGTGACACGTGTAGTAAAGGGAAAATGACGAAATATAAAAATAGGGGTCGGATCCCAAAAGCAACAGATATCTTGTTCAGAGTTTATTGCGACTTAGCGAATCCAATTTCCCCAAAGGGTATAGACACCTATTCATATGTATTAAACTTTGTTGACGAATATTCAGGACTTATTATGATATATTTTCTGAAAAACAAATCTGATACCCTGCAAGCTACAAAAATCTATTTATCCGATATCTCCCCGTATGGAAAAGTAAAAATAATTCGGACAGACAATGGTGGAGAATTTACTTTACACCATATGGATGTTAAAGCAGTATATTTGAACGCTGCCATCGACTATGAAATATACAAAGAACAGCCGGAAGGTGTGAAGAGGGTGATAATTATGTATGGAAACTTAAAAAGTCACTATATGGACTCAAACAGAGCGGAAGAACATGGAATAAATTAATTCATGCTTATTTAATTGAACAACAATTTCAATCCTCCCAAGTTGTCCCATGTCTGTACACGAGAACATTTAATAGTGAAATATTAGTGATTTTGGTTATTTGGGTTGACGATATGTTAATTGCATCAAAGTGTGAGGCCGCTCTATTAAAAATCAAAAATTCCCTAGAAATAAGGTTTAAAATGACCGATTTGGGCCGACTATCATGGTTTCTTGGTATACAGTTCGAATTTAAATGCAACACTATTACAATGAATCAATCTAGATACATCGAAAGGCTCTTATCTAAATTCAGCATGCAAAATTGTAAAATGGATTTAAACATAATTATGAATAATGATGATGGTATAGCGGCGTGTGAGAAAGAATACAGAACATTGGTCGGAAGTCTTATTTACGTTATGACATCAACCAGGCCATATATCTGCTATACGGTTACTAAGTTGTCCCAAAACTTAAATAAACCGGGGACTGTGCATTTAACAAGAGCTAAGCAAGTATTACGTTATCTAAAGGGAACTAAGAAGTGGTGCCTAGTATTTCGACAATCAGATAAACCATTAAAATTGGAAGAATTTTGTGATGCTGATTGGGTAAACTCACCAGATCGTAAGAGTATAACAGGCTATTGCTTTAAGCTAGCAGACGGTAACCCAATAATTAGCTGGAAATCGAAGAAGCAGGGAATGATTTCACTTTCTACTTGTGAAGCTGAATATATTGCATTATCAAAAGCAACACAAGAGGCTATTTTTCTTAGATTAATAATAAAAACTATTACAACACTGGTAATAACTGAGCCAATAATTATTTACTGCGACAATCAGGCCAGTATTGCTTTGGCTAGAAATCCAATAATACATCAAAGATCAAAGCATATCGATATTAAATATCAGTTTGTTAGGGACCAAGTACAAAAGAAAACAGTACAAATTGAATACGTTCAATCGGGAAATAGTATGGCGGATTTATTTACAAAACCAATTACGAAATTGAAATTACGGGTTTTCACTTCTGCCATATTTGGTACTGACTTCTTAGGTCCTTATTAGTCCTGGGCAAGACGTAAAACTGCATCCATTAAGTCCCTCTTAGGTCCTTATTAGTCCTGGGCAAGACGTAAAACTGCTTCCATTAAGTCCCTCTTAGGTCCTTATTAGTCCTGGTTAGGACGTAAAACTGCATCCATTAGTTATTGTCTTTAGAAACGTCAGTTCAATTTTTAGTATGAATGTGAGTCCTTAGTTTCGGGGTATAAATGTAAATAGTCCTACTTTTAGCCCAATCCTCTTCTAATGACCCTCAGGATCACTCTGACCCGGAGTGATGGTGACTGTTTTAATGGGTCCCAGCTATGGGTAAGATAACATTTTTTTTTACTTTTTAGTGACTCTCAGGATCACTCTGACCCGGAGTGATAGTGACTGTTTTAATGGGTCCCAGCTATGGATAAAGTAACAATTCTTTCCACTTTTTTTGTTGTGACCACAACCCAAACTTATAATATTATTGCTAATGTTTATTAACCTGAATACTTAACTGTGGACAAAGTGATATGACTAATTTTTGTGGATATTAATTTTCTTTAAAATAAATAAATAGAAAAAAAATGTATTTTATGAATTAAAAAAAATTTGGAATATTAAAGTATTTGTTGCTTATTAATATTGACTTTACTAATATTTTGAAGGAAGATTCCATAATATACCCAAAATAAGGGGGATGTTGCAGTTTTTTGTGTATATATATATATATATATATATAACTATTGAGCCATTCAAAATGACTTGACTCACGTTATAGTCCACCAATAGAAGTTTAACCAATCAGAAGACGTAGAATATTCAATCCGTCGTGTATAAAGGCGGCCATTTTTGTTTACCCTACCCGAATGGCCAGTTCTAGCTTGTCAAGCGAAGAGAAACAGAAGGACGAACTACGATCTGCTACTTTTACCGGAATATCCACTGCTAACCTGAAATATGCTTCCCTACTCTCTTCGAAATATTCACTGCTAACCTCTGGATTCTATACTCGAAGACGACCGTCATGATGAACAACAAATTACAATAGCTAAATAGTGTCACAGGAGGATGCACGCAAGTGGGAGCATTTCTGGACAGGGTGTGCGGGAATACAGAAGGTTGCGGTTATATAATTGCAGCCATGTAGACTCGGGCATCGCTGAGTACCTTGGCGATTTTCAATATAAATATAAATCAAGCAAAAACTGCTCTTTTACCCTGATGCTGGGTTTTAGGGAGAGTGAAAACAACTAGAAATATCCAGGAGATAGTTTCTG
Organism: Acanthosepion pharaonis; assembly: GCA_903632075.3. NCBI lineage: Eukaryota > Metazoa > Mollusca > Cephalopoda > Sepiida > Sepiidae > Acanthosepion > Acanthosepion pharaonis. The sequence continues at coordinate 5,792,543 of CAHIKZ030001713.1, forward strand.
TTTGTATTTGTGTGTATCTATCAATCTAGGTATATAGAAAGATAGATACGTTACGCATTCAAACACAAAATCACGTATCTATATCTATATCTATATCTATATATATACACATATATATATATATATATATATATATATATGGGCAAGTGGCCTCGTTTCAAGAAGGTAACTTCTTCACGTTATCGGTCTAGAAGAGGTGTTCCTAGCGTGTGGCATCTTTGAAAAGTGCCTGAAAACCATAGCACGTGTAGACCCAAGTCTTGTGAGAGAGATTGGTTAGACGGATCGAGAGTTGTGCTAGCGCGAATTCACAAATCATCGTGAGCAAGTTCTTTAGAGTGGTAGCCTTGTTTAGACTGTTGATTCCGCTAAAAATGTGCCTACGGTCCGCACAGCATAGTGGCAGTATAAACCAATGTGGGTGTTGAACCGACACAAATGAGCCTGAGCAGGCGTCTGCAACGGGGATTATCTAGCCCCCCCCCCCTTAGTATACTGACATCATCGGACACGTCTTAGAGAGAAGGAGAGATAGATATAAATATAGATATATGAGGTGGGGGTGAGTTGAAAGAAATATCGAAAATTATATACATTATTATATATATATACATGCATATATATATATATATATATATATATATATATATATATATATATATATATATATATATATATGTATGTATGTATGTGTGCACTAAAGTATGTATCTTTTGTGTTAATATAGGAATAAGAGATAACATCATTAATCTAAAATGTACTTAGATGTATGTTTAAATAAAATGCTTTATGACATTATATATTCATGTATATATTTTGAAATTGTATTTGTGTTCTATCTATCTATCTATCTATCTATATATATATATATATATATATATATATATATATGTGTGTGTGTTTGTGGCGTAAGAATATATATATCTGTATGTACATTTAATACTTTTTATATATATTGACCTCAGCTTTTAAAGGAAAATCACATTTGTGAAGGGAATAAGATTATATGAAAATTTCTTATCAGAATTTTACAGAAAAATGAAAGCAAAAATTAATCTTTATCCGGAATCTTATTTTCGTAAAGAAAAGATTACCTTTTTAAACTGACTTGACATAAACACATTCTTTCCTTTAAAAATTGACATATATATATATGTGTGTGTGTGTGTGTGTATAAATATATATATACAAATACAAACATATATGTATGTGTGTGTGTATATATATGTTTGTATTTGTGTGCCTATATATATATATATATATATATATATATATATATATATATATATATATATATATATGCGTTATATATATATGCGTGTAAATATATATAATGCAGTGCGAGAGAATGAAATGAATCACAATTTTACAGTTCAGCACTTAAAAGCTCCATATATTAATACTGAATTTCTATGGAAATTGCTCTGAGGAGCTGCATTCGCTGGTTCCCAGACTTCATGAGTTCAAGCGCCCTACGAGGCTGGCATCCCGCTCTCACCCCTTCACTGTCGAAACTCCTAAATGTAGCCGTCTCTCCTACTCCAATAGCTTCATGTCTCGCGCCTCTCGCTTGTGGAACTCCCTTCCCTATTCCAGTTTCCCTGTGAGCTATAATCTCCAGCTATTCAAGTGTAATGTCAATCGACATCTCCAGCTGCCTTGATCTTTCCACTACCCTTCTCCTCATCCTTTCTTCTATCACTCCTATCTGATCTTGCTCTAAATTTTCTGTAACCCCTTGTGTCCTAATCGCTCCTCGCCTTGCTTGGGGTGAAATGCTTAAAAAAAATGTACCTTTTCCTTAAATAGACAAATTTTGTAACCATTAAAATTGTTCTTCACTATTTGTTGTCCAGGGTCATAACGCCACATCACCCTGTAACTCAGGTTTCCCTACGATCATAAATTGAAGCAACATCCAGCCTAATCAGTACCTTGATAGTTAACCACTTGGGAATACCAGATGCTGTAAGCCTGGATGTGGCAGTGCGGCAATTGATAAACGGCTTGGAATTATTCATGTTATTTCCCGTGCCGTTATATTCACTTCCGCGCAAATACCCTTGGGAATGGAATACATTAAACTATTATGCACTCCCTAGCTATGGGTTAATTAGTAAGTCTTTTATTGCTAAACAATTACTATTTCACACCCGTGAAAATTTACAATCAAAAAATAGTTTCTGTCTTTAAATAACCAGGGTTGATATGCCGTAGAAAACGAATCAATCATAACTGATTTTCAAATGATGTAACTACGATATTTCCCAGTAGTTACTATGGGCGCCGTTTTCGGATATTATATACAAAGAAAAAGACAATCTATCTCCTCTGAAAAATTAAATGAAAATGAGATGTAAATGATTGAATTTTGAGATTTGGACAGACAATACTAATACTGTTTGCCATCGAAAATCTATAAGATTTATATTCCAGGAAATAATAACATTCAAATTTCGAGCCCATTTCTCAGGAATCAGCGTTTCGCTATTTACAGAACAGGAAGAGCGATAAGAGCTAATAGATTTCATGTTTATTTATTTGTTTGTTTTAAATATAAATTTGCTGTTAAATTGTGTTATGTTTTTCTTTTATTCTCTTTGACTTGTATTTTCGTTGGTTCGTAGTAATGCCGAGATATTGTTGCCGAACGATTAGTTTGTTTAAAAAAAATGTAGATCAGAAGGTATTATATTTTTGCTGGATGAAAGAAAACATCCCCACAAATATTTTAATTTACTTGTATGGCACAAGGCTGTCAAACACCACAAATATAAGAAAACAATATTTTTCAATAAGTAATAATAAGCATTTATATTACAATAATATACAAGACTCAATGATGAAATGACTTAGAGAATTTATACTGAGTTGCAGAATTTAAAGTTGATGTTCTATACACAAAAATGTTCTTTATGGCAAGTAAAAAATGTCTTTGTTTAGTATGTTCAGTGTGTATGCCAATGAGATTGGGTTTTTAATGAATAAATCAGTTCAGAGTCAAACAAACAATGTTTTAAACAAATCATTTTAGTTAGGAATTTTATTATTAAGTATACCGTAGAAGTTATCTACCTTTGTTAAATTGTTTTTTGTCAGGGTTATAAAGGAAAATATTTTTAATCTGAAATAAGATAATAGTTACAAATTACTCGACGAAAGTAGATTCCAGTTGAAATGAAATTTTTCCAAGTAATTGTTGTTCTTTCACAAAAGTTCGTCGTAGATAATTCTCGAAAGTTTGTTGAAAATCAAAAGTTGTGATTCGTGTTTGAAGAGATACTTTTAAACTCTACACTTTTGAGTTGATTTGATATAAATTGTCGAGAAGTCCTTGCTGAATAAAAATGTGCTAACAGTAATTGTTGAGGTCTATGATCTCTCAAGATATAAGTTGCAAGATAAGTTATTACTGATGAAAAAGTTCACTGCTGGAAACATATGAAACAAGGATATGATGGATGAGAAAAGACATTCGGCAGCGACGTTCGTTGTAGTTAAATTCTCGTTGTCTCACTGATGAGTTCCGCTCGCATTGCAATATTTATTTTGCTTTAATTCACATGACCGGTTCCAAAACTTGTTCAAATTGTCTTGGCGGCACACGAGGTTGCGTAGGTGCATTTAAAAAAACATTCAACAATCAGGCTTATATAGAAGCTTCAGCGATCCACTTTTTGCTCAAAATTTTCCGTCGAAAGTAACTATACATAGAAAAAGCATTGAAATCTTTTTCGACCAATAGTATTCGCTGAATCGAAAATAATAGTAATATAATACAATCAAATGGAAGCAGAATGCTAAAATATAATTTGCATCATACGAAGAATCATACGGAGAGTTGGCTAATAATTCTCTTTTCCTCTTGTGTTTCATATTGTCTTTTTCTACAGGATAACTGTGAAATTTTGCACACACACACACACACACACACATATATATATATATATATATATATATATATATATATATATATATATATATATATATATATATATCTTGCGTGTCGTTGTATTCGCGTTGTGAGATAAACACGTGTGTCTCCTGAAATGCCCACAACAAACATGCCAGACTCGGAGTATGAGACGACCAAAAGGAATTTGATGGAGCAAGAAACAACGATATATATGTACAAACAAATTAATATATATGAACAAAGGCTACAATTAACAACGACATTGATGTGTGTGTAACAAATGAATGCGGAAAGTTTGTGTTCCAAAGTATGTGCAGTGAGGGAATATGCCTATGTGTATGTGTATGTAATGTTCAATGCGTTTCCAATGTTCGAAAAAAAGCAATCTTCTACGAGAGATTTAACAAGCTGTCGTATCAGCAGAAAATTAAGAAAAAAGGGCAAGATATCGCCGAGTATATATATATATATATATATATATATATATATATATATATATAGAGAGAGAGAGAGAGAGAGAGAGATGTAAATTTAGGCAGCAACATTTGCCAGGCTATTGTTCAAATCCGAAACATTTCTATTCAGGTTTATAATCCTATTTCTATTCAGGTTTATAATCCTATTCTATATCGTAGTTTCTTATGCCCTGGATGCAGCGTGTTGGTGAATGAAGTTGTTGCTTTTGGAACCTTTCCTCTGGGTTATGTATACTTGGATAAGTATACATAAATAGTATTAGCCGCGCTATATTGTGCCTAGTTTCTTAGCTTCCGTTTCATCACCGAGGGTGGCCAAATTGTATGATTATTGCGTTGTATCGTAATGTTCCGGGTTCGATTTTCGGTCACGGAAGCACATTTCTAATGAGTCCCAGGAATAGCACGAAACGGCCGTCAGATGCTTTTCTGCATTCTGCTGAGGTACATGTTTTGCACACCATTCGTAGAAGTGCATCAGGTATCTTAGTAGCGGTTTTCTTCTGTTATTCTTGCTTCCAGTACATCATGTGAATATCAAATCCATCAATACATTTCCTAAAAATAAATCAACTTGTTCAAGGAAAAAAGCGAAATGAATTTATTGAAAACAAAGTAACTATTAACAACAAACAAAATGTCCTTAACGACTAGAAGAATTTAGTAAACGCTATTGTATATTCAGTTGACAATATGAATACAACAGTATTTTCCAAATTGTTATAGTTGCTAAGGATATCTTTGTGGCTCGTATCACTTGTATTTCGTGCATTTACGGTATATATATATATATATATATATATATATATATATATATATATATATATATATATATATATATATGTGTATATATATATATATATATATATATATATATAGAGAGAGAGAGAGAGAGAGAGAGTTGCTTTGAGTTGAATTGATACAAGGACAGCTGGAAAAATAACATCAGTTCAGTAGCATTGTAAGAAGATGAAATATTTGCCCCAAGTCCTGAAACCTCTCTCCTTTCATATGAACTGGAGATCTAAAATGGAAATAAAACACAGTACCTGAATAGAACAGGGTAAACAAATGTTCGAAATTAATATTTCTAACACTCTTGCACGGAATACAAGGGATTCCTGGCCACACAAGATATCCTTAGCAACTCGAACAATTTGGAAAATGCTTTTGTATTCATATTGTCAACTGAATATACAATAGCGTTTACTAAATTCTTCTAGTTGTTAAGAACATTATTACTTTTAATACATAAATGTTCGAATATTACTTTGCAATTTCAGTGTAATTGCAAAGTAATTTTCGCACTTTTATGTATTAAAGGTAATAACGAGGCTGAAATCATTGTTTTGTTCCAATATTAAGAAAAAACTAATCTTTGAACAGTTACTTTTTCATATACAAGTGTGATAGTTCTGTCGAAGATCCAAGGTTCTTATATAAGAATGCTATAGATTAAAGATACGTTGAATAGTGATACACCTTTGTGGGGTCGTTGAAAAAATACAAGGAAATCTGAAGAGATTAGGACAATATATTTCCGCTAAATATATCTATATTTAGATCACAGGAAAAACATCCAGTGCTTTTCACTCTTAGCAAAAATATTGAAATGAAATAGGATACCGGGGCATATTTGGTTAATTTGCAGTGGATAAAGGCGTCAGTTGAAATAATCCAATGACTTGATCCAAAAGAGTTTTGAGTTCAATATCTGGTTACAGCCGGTAGACGAAATAAAAATGTTTGGTTCGAAATTCCAACATATATCACCTGAAGAAGGCAGAAGCGTAAAACGGACGAAGCTTTGTGAATATGGCGATAAAGGTGAGAACAACAGTACGAACAATGTAAATAGTGTAAATAGGTTAATGATAATATTGAGCGACCAATAAATGCAAGACAAAAGAACAGTAATTAAGGCAAAAATTTCACAAACTACGAATAACAGAATTCTTAGGTTGTGAACACGAAATGGATACAGAAAAGACACAGTAGAGTAGTGAGTTCGGATGAACGCTAGAATGCGCCTATTTTATTGGGTCCGAAGAAATCCCAACATGAATTTGTATGTTTGGTGGGGAGTGGAAGTTCTTGCAGTCATTCCTTGTAAATGGAACCAACAACTTGAAGATTTTAAACAGAATCAACAGCTAAAAATTAACACGGACCGAAACTATTGACATAACACGTTGAGTTTCCACGCATCATTAAACAACAGGTTAGCAATTAAAACTCCACCGATATTAGAACGAGCGTTAATATTGAACTTGTTAATCATCTTTTTTTTTTTAACAGAAAGACTCTATAAATTTCTGTTTTTTTTTTTAATTTCAACCGACTGTACGCAAACTCTTCGGTCACTTAATGTCGATTACTTCTTTATATAGTAAACGCTAATGTCACAATTATCGTTACTTTAAGAGCAACAATACAAAATTAAGCCTATTGTTAAGCACCTCCCTCTCAATTCCAGGTCAGTCAGTCAATTAGAATTTGCCTGTGCACTGCAGTCTGAAGAAAAGATCTTTCACGATTAGTCTAATGAGATGGTCAAATATCACAAATTTCAGTTCTGAATGTTACAAGATGAGATCTTGCCCTGCTTCGATAAACGGAAGTTACCATCACGAGTCCCCGACTCGAAATGAAAACTACACGTCTACGCATAGGCTCGACGCAGATACTTCCGTTTGGGATAAACTCGAAAAAAAAAATGTAAAGAATTAAATCAACCAATCGGACCGTCTCCCGCGTATTCAAAAAATTGCCATTTGGAGCCGATAGGCGTGTATAAGTTCAACACGGGAAAGTCAAAAGAGTGCCACTCAACGGCGGAGGCAGAAGGGTCACGTCGCTCGCTACTGACACACTGGCCCGGCGACGAAACGAAGCATGTGACTGCTGCTGCTAATGAACTCTCGTCCGACGCCTTGTCAAAGGGTACCTTTCCGTCAACTTCTTAAATACGAACTTTTTACTTGTTCTTATTTTCCTCACTAATAGAGACTATAAAATATATCTACAGTCTTTCTTGTTCTTTCGATTCTGGATTTCATTGTTTGCAACCAAACGCAGTATTTCGCCCACATTGTTTTCACATCGCCCACGTAACTAAATACGGAATATAACATGAAGAACGAAATGAACAATATTTTCGCATTTTCAGGATCTTCCTTTACCAATGAGTTTTGCCTAAGACATGTCGCCATTGTTAGAAAATTGCTTGAGTGATATACGCACTTCTGAAATGTAATGATTTAAACTTTAATCTTTCTCACAGGCAGGAACCAATCACGGATACACTATAAATTTATCACTCACTACTAAATGATCGCACTTATGTACTATTTTAACAGTAATTACATAACGAAGAATCTTGGTTTTATTGCTTTTACCTAGCATCCTTTATTGGGCTTATATATTGATACTTGTGTTATCAGACACGCAGATTCATTTTCTTATTAATTCCAATCTGACCTCAAATACACTGCACCTTTTAATAATATAATTTAAACTTCCTACATAACTGCAAAAATGTTATTTGATTGCCTACTGTATTTTTACGTTTAATATTATGTCCCTTGTTTGTTCAGAATGTGTGCAAACATAGCTCTTCACAGTTTTTATCCCTGTTAGCCCATAGCAAAAATTGTCTTTCTGTCATACCTATCACAATCCTGTTTCGTTATCCATTTACACAAACTCGTCAACTTGGTGGCACGCTGCAAACAACGTAGCACTTTTAGCTTCTATATATCCTGTAAAGCCCAAATTCTCCAAGCTCTCCTTTTCTTATGTGTCCTAGAAATTGCAGAGTTTTCTATCTGATTCATATAAGCGTTGCTTATACGTACTTTTTCCTTAACACTTATTGGTTGTTTACGTGCTTCGCCAGTGGCATTCTCAGCATCCTTCTGTAGGACCACGTATCTGTTGCATCTGAGAGCAGATTGTCCATGTCCATATAGAAGAATTGATATTAGATAAATTTTCAGCAGTCTCTTCTTAATAATTTGCTGAGCTTATGGAAGGCATCATTTTCGACATGAGGGAACATTTCTTCACCGCAGACTGAACACCATCGAATCAACACCGCCAACCAAAAGCTGCTGACTCACAACCGGCTAACCGGTGTTAGCTGTCATACTGGGCACTATGATCGCTTTTGATGTTGTAGACATTTTGAAAGTCTTGCTGTTTGTCTTAGTGATTTATTAGTTACAACAGCCTATTTGGCTGACCGGTGTTTTATTTTCAAACATTTTATCACACCGAAAATGGAAATTCTTAGTCAAAGAGGAAAAGTAATATTTGTACACAAAAGCCATTTACTTGTATTTGAAAAGTGTACAATGTCAGCAACAGACAATTTTGGCGTTGTGACTAAGGTTCTAGATGCAACGCAAGGATTCATACGAATTTTTGTAGCAATTATCAAGGAATAATCAAGCATTTTTATAATTCGTGAGCAGATAATTTAGAAGTGACAAAGAGTGACATATTGTTTCTTCTTTTTCACAACGTTCTCTAACAAATTTCAATAATTTTTTAAATTATACATAAAGTCATTTATTTAAAAAAAATATCCTTAATAAATTACTTTCGTTCGGTTTTAAAAAGTTATCTTTTAAAGATGACTTTTAATAAATTACTTTTATTTGTTTTTAAAAAGAGGACAAAAATATTTCATAGTTAGCCTGTCGTTGAGTCGGAAATGTCGAGTCGGCAATGTCGAGTTGGCGCCGTTGAGTTGGCAGTGATGAGTCGTCCTGCAATCTATTTGCTATACCACTTTGCGTTCGTGTTTCGGCATTACATTTTGTATTCTTCATTACAACACGTTCAATACTACAATATTATTAGTAAAAGCATGTTTATATGAAACAACTGTATTTTATTGCAATTGTTGTGTGGCTGTATGGTCAGAATATTAGCATTCCCGCTATGTTCAATATTTTTCTTTATTTTAAGAATGAAACTTCTTGATAATATTTTTCCGATCAAACAATCCTAGGGTGCGGTGCTGTTAGGCGTCTGAAAACCATACAATGTGTTAACCCAAGCTTTGTGAATTAAATTTCGCAAGCCCTCATTGTCTGTATTCGCCCGAGGTGAAAACTCAACGTGATTTTCAGCGTACTAGACTTGTCCAAATATGCATCACGACAGACGCTGTGCTCTTTCTCAGATACTGTAGCTAAAATCCTATCAGCAAATTTGCAGTAGAAATCAAAGGTCGGCTGTGTATTTACCAAAGACGGATGCACCTAAGTGATTGTATGCAATAGTTTTTGGTTAAACACACTAGCAGATGTTTATAATTGAAAACGAGCATCCGGTCATTGCATCACGGCTGATGAATGCAACTCCGAAACGGGACAGAGCAGTGTTTTCTCACCATCGCTATCAACATTTGCTTCTTTTGCCTACATTTATATACCTTAAAAATTAAACTAAGCACAACGGATTATTAAAGGATGAAAAATTTTGACGCTATTCGAGGGTTGTCTTTGTCAAGATCCGTTAATTTGTTTTACTCATGATAAGTTTAAAATCACTATATATATATATATATATATATATATATATATATATATATATATATTATCTATAATGTTGAATGTGTCAACATTATTCAATTTTATCTAACAAGAAAATTCAGAAATTTTGCGATAAATTGTCATAAAACATTGTTGATTTATTTAAGTCGGAATGATTTATTGGTACATGTCTCTGTTTTTAATTTAGACACATTGCGTTTATTTTTTTAGATTTTCTCGTTCACCTATATTGCATATAATCCATTATTTTACATAATTAGCTTACAATTACATTTGCATTTTATTTGTGTACTACCTTATGACACCTGAGATGTAGTAAAGAGGGGACGTGTTATAGACTGGGGAGGGTGATTCATAAATTCGTATGGGGAGAACGAAAGTCTTGAATCGGCCGTGTATTATCTCATTATATTTTATTACCTATGTTTTTTTGTGGGGCTGGTTCCAGAAAGGACTACGAACGTTATCAATAACACGTAGATGAGAAAATATTTCGTTTTTATAATGTTTTAAAATTCCCCGGCATCTTAGTATATCTTTGTCAGAATGTGAAAAAAGAAAGCATAATAAGGGTATTTTAGGAACCCTTTTGAAGTGAAAAATCTAACAAAACTTACTTAAATTTTAACCTGAAGCATAGATGATGATGAAAATTCTGAAGATTGTGCTGGCGTCAAAATAGTAAAATACATTTGTTTCCCTTATAACCTGAATGCTCAGTAATCAGATATTCATTCTGTGAATTGAACGATGACCAAGTCTTCAAAGAAGACTTTCCAAGAAACAGGATGTTCGGGGTCAAGCTATTTGCTAGACAGTCTTTTGTTATACAACACAGCGTTTCCACGTAATATTGTAAAATTTTCTTTCTTATTTCACCGCCGTAGAAGTTCTAATGACATTTCCCACACTTCTGGCCAGCTATTGACTTCCGTTCGGCCTATATTCAGCGCAAATGTCGACTTACATCACTATTAATCTACTGCCCAAGAAGACATGACTTTTACACTTTCTTCACGAAGTCACATACGCAGCGTTGTTTCTCTAACACTTAATATCGACTGACGTAACAATAACTATGGTCCTTGGAGGTGCACCTTACGGATGCATCATGTTAAAACACTGGTTCCAGAGTGATGATCGAAATGAAACAACATCGAATCTGGTCAGTATCAGGTTAGATCGCTATCTGGGAATACGGGGTTCTGTAAGCTTGGATAGGTGTGTGTGGTAATGGATAACGGCTCGGAATTGTTGATCGGAGATCCGAATTCCAGTTACCGTTTGTGTCGTCATAGTGACTTAACCGGAAAATAACCATGGAAAAGTTATGAATCCACCTATTCACACTTACTTATAGTCTAATTAGTAAGACTTGATTCATTAAACCATTACTATTCAGAGTCTGTCTATATTTCTGAGATGAGGCATTATGTACATTATTTACATTGTTCGGACTATTGTCCTCATCTTTGTCGCCATATTTATTACAACGTTTCTTCAGGTGGTTGGAATTTCGAACTGAACCCTTTATTTCGCTCACTGGGGTAGACTGTTCTAGTTCCACGTGCCATGTTTGATGAATGTCAGTTATCAGCTATCTCCTGTTAATTTCCCTCTGAAAGTTCTCCACTGCCTTAACCGGGTATTGAACTCACACTCTTTGGGTCCTGTCACTAGATCTAATCAACTCCTTTATCCACTGTGCCATGTGTCCGTATAATGTAAATAATGTATCATTATTATTTCCATAATGATGATGTGTTTTTTTTTTAATTCAACGGCAGCTTAGTATGTTCTTTTCGAAGGCGAATAAACAAAGCATAAAAGGAATGTTTTAGGAACCTGATTGAAGTGAAAAAATCTATCATAAGAAAAAACTATCAGCGCATTCTTAAATTTGAAACTTGTTATAGCATACCTATGGACAATAATGAGTATGTCCCCATTCCCATATATGCAGTAGTAAATACTGTATGTTGGTCTGAAGTTGGGGATTCGTCGTCAGCTGTGCTAGTCGAACTCTCTGCCTTCGGGAAGAGAGGAACCCAGACGAGGCTATGCCGAACGGCAGAGTCTCGTCTGGGGTGGTAGACAACGACCCGACCCCGTTTTTTACGGGGTGTACGGGGAATTTTTGCCCGGGCTTACGGGCTCGGAAACCCCACGTTAAATGTCGGTCTTGTGCCACATCTGACGGCGTGGGGCGGTTGGCAAATATCCTGCAGTTGGAGATTCGTCTCCACCTGTGCTGGTCAAACTCTCTGCATCCGTACAGAGAGGATCTCCAGACGAGGTTATGTCGAATGGTAGAGTCTCGTCTCGAGAAACAGCTACCGAACCACGTATTATACGGGATCTACGGGGAATTTTATGCCGAGCCTACGGGCTCGGAGACCCCACATTTAATTTGGCCTTGTGCCACATCTAATCGCGTGGGGCGATTGGTTGGTATCCTGCAGTTGGAGATTCATTGTCGAATTCACTTGACTCACTTCTAGCAGTTGACTACTTTTACGCGCCGCTGGCGAATCTTATATATGTTGTTCTTGTCCTAAGTATTATCGTTCATTATCAATCTTCTTTTGATTATTCTATTCAGTAACCTTCCCTAGGTTACAAGAAAACTGAAGCGTAGATGGTGATAAAAATCCTGAAGGTTGTTCGTTATATTCACTTGCGCGCAAATACCGATGGGATAGGTATGAATCCACCTATTCTTCCTTATTTATGGGTTAATTAAGGATTGTATTACTAAATCCTTTCAATTTCACCCTTCTACTCCAACAGTTTTTATTCTTTCACTTCCTATCTTTGGAACTTTCTTCAGTTTATTTGCTTTCCTGATAACTAAAATCTTTAAAAGTTTAAATGCAACGTCAACCTGACTTCTTGAATCCCGTTCAAATTTTATCCTTTGGTCAATCCTCTCTATTCTCTGTCTTTTCTCTAACTTTCATTCTTTGTAAACCCCCAAAACCACCACCACGTACTAGTGGCATTCTCGCCTTACTTGGGGTGAAATGATTAAAAAAGGAAAATAAAGGTGGAATCAATTCAATTCATTACAAAAAAATCAATTATTTTATTCAGATAAATCAATTTATGTTGAGAGAATGTACACCAAACTATGCAGTTAGCGTCGCGGAAAGAGGAATTGCCTATTCGTGTTCAAATTCCGCATAAGACCGTTGCGTTCATTTTCAAACAACCGGATTCATATCTCCCCAAGTGTATGTCTCTTCATGTTTACATTTAAATGACCCATAGATTTATTGATATGCCGCTAAACAAACAATCAAAGCAGCCGGCCAATCTAATCCCTCTCCTCAATAATGTTGCTTCGTTTTGTTTCGACCCCTATAACTTCCATCGAGTTAGTGGTATTATCACCTTGCTTGGGTGAAATTATTTTTTTTTAATAATTTTTTTGCGCTTTAAGATGAACTGGAGATAGTCGATTGGTTACATATGGTACTATAAACCGAACTTTAGTGATATTTGTTAGTACGTCTAACCAGGTTGTTTCATTTTTTTTTTTCGGAATCTACCCTTGTTTAAAATAATTGCATTTTTTCGGGTATTAACGTTTTTCGATTTACATAATGAATGAAAATTATTTTTTATTCATATTCGCTAAATTAATCATTACTCGACAGTGGCCTAAATCGCAATACTACCTTGAAAGGATAGCTGTAAAAACGTCATGTTTTTGTGATTATCACTTATATAGTTGTGATTACTCTCTTAAGAAACTCAGGAATAATCCTATTAGCATTTTCTGTCTTATAGAATTCGTCTATCGAATTATACTTAAAGCAAACGTTTGAAACAAACTCTATTTTTTTTTTTAGAGCCGGAAACATCGCTCTCCGTGTCGAGGTTTAATGTGGAATAAAAAAAAATATTATCAAACAAGATTAACTTGTCTTAATAGAATGCTGAACTTACATCCATTTACTAACGTCGCACGAGTATTTTCTGTTTTTCACTTTCACCTTTGTTTGTTTTCTCCAGCAAACATTCTCTTAAAAAAAGTTTGTCTCGAACGAATTTATCCAAATCAATTTTCTTTCTTTCGCAAAGGCATATTTAACTTTTAACTTTTGTCTTTTCATCATAATTATCATCATCACGACCGAGTTTGCTTGTAATGTCGCTGTAGAGCTGTGCATGTGACCAGCTCCCTTTATATGCCCCAGTTGCGTAAAAATGCTCCAGTAACGTTGAATGATCTTCTAATTCATTCATTGTCAAAACATTTTCCTTAGGCTTCCTTCTTCATATTTTTGGCAAACGTCTCTACTTTGTATGATGAGAGTGAAAAGATTTTTTTTACTTCTTATGACATATCCATATCATTTCAATTTTTAATGGTCGGCCTGTTTAAATGTTGGTGGCTCTCGCACCGTGTCATTTGTGATTTGGTCTACAACGGGGATTCCTAGGGTTGTTCTGTAACATATCAATATGATTGCTTCGATTACTCGCTGTAATGTCTATGATTCACAGCTGCCCAGAAAGATTGAGAAGATCAATGCAGACAACAGTCTGGAGTTAGATTTTCTTCTCCTTACAGATATTTTTTTTCTGTTTTGCGACAGCAGCCACTGTTTTTATTCTGCTCTTGAAAGTATTTTTATTCTCGAGACCTCTTCTATTAATAATCGAGCCAATACATTTGAAATGCTTTACTACTCAAACTTCCTGATTACCGACTTTTATTTTGCCTGAATATCCTTTTCTGACTGTTAATCATGACTTACGTTTTTTTTTTTTTTTTTTAATTCAACTCCATGCGATATGTTGAAGGGAATTAATCCGAGTTCGTCACAAAGGTTCTCGTCTTCCCCATCGGGACCATATATGTTATCTGCAAAGCGAAAGTTTGTGATGTTGCTACCTCCGGTGCTGACCCTGCCGTGGGCCTTCTAAAGGGTATCATTAATAATGCGCTCAATGATGACGTAAAATAGCGTAAGACACAAAAGGAAATCTTGGCATAGTATCATGTGAAGCACTGAAACATTACAGCGTAGCTTACGTTATAATACATTTCTTATTCGTTTTATTGAAAATGTTATTTATATGTTACGAAAAACATTAATTAATAGCCACTTGATTTCAAACATATTTAAATAAAATTAAATTAACAGGGTATGTTAGTAAAGGGTGGTATTTTATTTACTAAAAGTGATTTTGATTTGGTACAAAGTCACACGTTTGAGGCAACCACTGAGGGAAGAATTCGTTAGTAATTCCTGAGTAAATGATAAAGTAGGCCAACTTAATAATCAATAAATTACGACAGGATGACCCCCCCCTTAACTAAATGTCGTTATAACGGATGATATACAGCGTGATTTAAATGTAACTCCCTATTTTATATATGATTGACTCTCCCGTTTAACTATAGTTTATACCAAACGGGAGAGTCCATCATACATAAAAATAGGGAGTTACTTTTCAATCCCGTTCATATTATCTATCTATCTATCTATCTATCTATCTATCTATCTTATAAACTATAATTACATGTCCATAAAATTACTGAATATCCAATGTGCAATGAAGAACGAAACCGATTTAACCTGCTGATGTGGGGCCAAAGTCGGGGCCTCGGAAGGAAAACACGGAACACGGATTAGAGGTAAGAAAGATATATTAACAACAGATTACAGAGATAGTGTAGGCGGAGCTTACTATATGTTAGTGTCCAATACTAGTAGTCGTACGCGGTTCTCTCTATGTCCCTCTATGTCACTCTCTAGAGTGCTATGTCGCCTACTTAATATAGGCCTGGAAGAGTCTATTGTGTAGGTAGTTTCCGGTCTCACAATACCCCGCTTCCAAAGAGTTTTCTTTTTAAAAAGGAGAGAAAAAATATAACTTAATACTTTTTCCTCTTGGGGTTTACGTCTAGCGGTTGAGTAAATTTCCTTTTCCTTCCTGAGCGTCGCACTTCAGGAGAGACTTGGGGTATGTCGAGATCGAAGTAGAGATCTTGATGCGTGAGCCACAGATTTTCGCGAACCCTTTGGCAGTTTATGTAAAATGCAAGCGCCTATGCCGTACGAGCTTGCATCACTTGCGACTATGATGTCGAGACTAGGGTCGAAATGTGTGAGGGAGAGGTCTGAAGTAAGAGTTTTCTTGATCTTCTCGAATGCGTCTTGGCATTCCGGGGTCCATGACCATGGTTTGTCCTTTTTTAAAAGTTGGTTGAGAGGCCCTCTCAAATTTTGCATGTTGTTAATGAACCCTTGGTAAAAGTTAGCTAGGCCGAGGAAGCTTTGTAACGCTTGAACGTTATCTGGGGCCGGCATGTTTCTGATCGTGTTGGCTCTTTTTGGATCCGGCCGACCACCGTCTTTATTTATGACGTGCCCTAAGTATTTAATCTCTGGTAAGAAAAAGTCACACTTTGCCTCCTTAACCTTAAAACCGTATTCTTGTATCTTTTCGAATACGTTTATTATATGGTCCCGGTGCTATGCCGTAGATTTACTAGTAACCAGTATATCATCCAAATAGGCTGCTGCGTAATCAAGGTCGCCCAGCATGGCGTCCATGACCTGCTGGAAAATTGCAGGCGCAACCTTTACTCCAAAAGCCAGTCTATTGTATTTGTACAACCCTCTATGGGTGTTTATGCAGAGCAATTTGAAACTTTCTTCTTCCACCTCTATCTGAAGGTATGCGTCCGAGAGGTCGATTTTAGAAAAAAATTTTCCACCATTGAGTTTATTGAAAATTTCTTCAGGGCTTGGGAGAGGATAGTGGTGATCTTGCAAGTCATCGTTTAACCCTGTGGGAAAATCTGCGCATACTCGTATTTGGTTGGACTTCTTTTTTACGTAGACCGTAGGTGATGCCCACTCGCTGAAATCTGTCTATGACAGAATACCTGCTTGTTCGAGTCTATCTAACTCTTTGTTGATTTGCTCTAGAGCAGCTAAAGGGACATTCCGTTTCTTTTTGAATACCGGTTGTGCACCGTCCTTCACCTTAAACTTAGCTTTCATTTTAGTACATTTCCCAAGGCCGCCAGAAAAAAAACTGGAGACATTGTTGTTTGAGTTCCTTTTTTAGATTTACCAAATTAGACGTTGTACTTGCGACAAAATGTACTCATTGGGCAATCCCAAAGATTGAATTTTTCTATCCAATCAGTTCCAAATAAGTTATCTGAAGTTTTTAATACGCAGGCTTTGAGCTTTTTGGTAACTCCATTTAGTGTTACTGTAAGTATTACCTCGCCTAAAATGTTAATCTTTTCGCCGTTTTATCCGTTTTTAATAAGGTCGGCTTGTTCAATTTTCGCCAAGTACGCCAGTTAATGTTTGAAATATCAGAACCCGAGTCAAGCTGAAATTTAATGGGCTTATTGAAAATATCCACTGTTACATATTTTCTTAAATTCCTATCGACAATATTGTCAGATTGAGCTTGACTAATTTTATTTTTGGGTTTTCTCGTTCTGTTGGCGTACCAGCATGAGGTCAAAGTATGCCCACTTTTATTGCAATTTTTGCAATAATTTTTGTTCTTAACTGGACAGAATTTCATCCAATGCCATTTACCACAATGGTAACATGGTCCGGGCGGTTTCTTTAACCTATTTGGGTTTTGGTTAGTGCGTAATTTAGGACATGAGATTTGCCTTTTGTCTTTTTGAGGGGAAAAGGAGGTAGACTTACTTCTGATTTTATTAATCTGAGTCACATCTGATTCCTCGATAGTGTTTGAGTCAAGCTTTACAGATATTGCTCTTTGACAGTCCTCTGCCAGTTTTTGGAGAGTCAATCCTTGTTTGTTCTCAAGCTTGCTCAGTACCCGACGTCTGACTTCGGCGTCATCTGCTGATACTAGACCTTGTGCGAAAATCAAGCACTTGAAATCATCGGCAGTCAGTTCGGCTAGTTTAAAATCATTACAGAGCGTGTTTACCGATGCTGCAAACGTTAGAAAATCTTGCTGGTTCTCTTTGACTGTGTTCAGGCATTTCCAACGATTGTGGAACAAGGTTGTGTTAGGCCCGAATAGTTCCGATAGGAGCTTAATAGTCTCTGAAAAATCCAAATCAGTGGTTTTCTTGGGTAGTATGAACTCTACGAACCTACTATGTTCTGTAGTTCCCAGTTTTCTCAATAGTAGACGTACCTTTTTTTTACTGGGCCATTGTTCACAGTCTACGTTGAAAATATCTTCGTAGCGCCTGTAAAAAGGCTGGAACGTTTTGTCTTCCTCTGGTACGTATTCAAATGTTTCCATTGAATTGTAGATTGTACTCTGGGAGAATATTGTATCTTTTTAGAGTTTGAGCCTTTTAATGCATTTACGAGTAATTATTTAAGTTGTTTCTGTTGTAGTTCAGCATTCTGAAGCGTAATTTTTTGGAATTCCATTTGCTGTTTATGTAAATCCAAAAATAGTTGTTGTCTTTCTTCTGATTTTTGTTGCTGATCCAAATTTAGTTTTAACATTTGGGCAACTACTTTTTGCAAATCCTCCATATTTAAAAATGACAGCGCTTTTTTTGTTGCTTTGAAACACGTGTACTAAGAGGAGGTACACAAAAAAATCTTTATAGATTTTTGTTCTTTTTTTTTCTTTTACAGAAAATAAAAAAATATGGACAGACAATTAGTTAAACTAAACCAATTATATGTGTTTAGCTTTTTTTCCCGTGGTTCCGTTAATATTAATGTAATTGAATAATTTTTCAACACACTTATGTATTTTTCCTTAGAAAGGTACAAAAAGAGAAAACTCACCTTAGTTAATTTGAGGGGAGAATAATTTTATGCACGAGTTCAACTCAGTTACATAAAAAAAATTTAGATAGTTTTTTTCGAATGTTTTTCTTTCTGTGTGTGAGTGTGTAAGAATTTTTTCTGTGTGTGAGTGTGTAAGAAATCGTTCTCGTAATGTTATTTGGACAGACTTTAATATTCCGTAGATGTCGAAACACTGCTCGTCACTGATGTTTCGTATTGGAATATATGTAGACGCTGGGTGTTGCGTTTAAATCGCTAATGTAGTAATACCAGCTTAATTTCTCGTTCAACACTGCTTTGAGAACGTGTGTAGTTTGTGTATTTTTCGAGTACTGTCGCTATTGATATGGTGAGAACGAAATTCTCGAATCTTTCTGTCGCCACTGTTATGGGTCTGACAAAGTATTGCTGTTTTCGATGTGAATGCGTTTGTCAAATTCTTCGTCGACACAGATGTGGGACTGGTAAGGTATTTAGGTTTCGCCGTGAGTGCGTTTCTCGAATGCTCGTCGCCACTGATGTGGGGCCAATGTTGGGACCACAGAAGGAAAACACGGAACACGGATTAGATGTAAGAAAGATATATTAACAACAGTTTACAGAGATAGTGTAAGCGGAGCTTACTATATGTTAGTGTCCAATACTGGTAGTCGTACGCAGCTCTCTCTATATCACTCCCTAGAGTGCTATGTCGCCTACTTAATATAGGCCTGGAAGAGTCTATTGTGTAGGTAGTTTCCGGTCTCACAATACCTGCTTATAATATACCCATGATAGTATGCAAAAACTATTGAAAAAACACCCTATTTTATGTATACCCCGTATAACTATAGTGATATAGAGAGTGTCCGTCATACATAAAATAGGAAGTTACTTTTCAATCAGCCAGAAAATACTGACAGAATTTTGAAATTAATCGGTCATATTGTGAGATACTAACACCCGTACAATACAGTGAAGCAGCCTCCAGGCCAATGATAGGCACACAGTTTCGTTTCGATCAACAAAATTAATCGGGGGAATATGAACCTTTGCGATTATAGATGGTAATTTCAAAGAATATTTTTACATGTTGAATTTGCGCCGTTTATGGCCATATCACATTGAAACATTGCTTCTCGTTCGATCCCCGAAGCTAAGCAACATCGAGTCTCATCAGTAGTTAGGTGGGTGACCGCTTGTTAAATTTGATGATGATGTAATGGAAAACGTCTCGGAGAGACAAGTCCCAATTCCAGTCGGGTTCGTTTTATTTGGGAAAGATATGAATCCACCGCTTCATTCCCGCCATCTTGGTGTTACTTGATACCTCTTGTTTCAGTAAATCATTATTATCTCAAAAGGATATTTACAATCTTAAAATATTTTTGTGGTTTTAAATAACCTGAAAATGGTTGATATGTCATAAATATCAAATAATCAATAAAATAAAAACAGCTTGTAGAGTTTCGATATTGGAAATGGTGATTGAAAATTAAATTTCTACACTTGAAGACCGTGTTCTGGACAAGTAGTCATAGTAGAAATCGTCACCAAGATAAACGCATTTTAAAGACAAGACTGACAGATCACAACGCGTGCAAATAATAGGTCTGAATAAATTTGACTGAGCATATTATCATCGACTGGTTGGAATTTCTTCTTTGCAGCAGGACAGTGTGCACGGGCAATCCCTTGTAAGATTCCTGATTACACAATAACTGCACAGTCGCGTACGTCTGTAGTGTTTCTGTTCTGTATTTGAAGGCATGTTATGCTTTCACGATTGTGAAATAGCTTGCGTTTAAGAGGTAGACTCTTGAAGTGACATATTCCAGAGGGTATGCACTCACAACAAACAGGCTGAATCCCTGACGTTGTACAGTGGCATATCTTGAGTCATAAAGCTCATTCATATTTCCCGTTTGTGAAGGAAATATTAAAGAGTAGGAAGAAGTTCCATTGCTTCAATTAACCAATCTTGCAAAGCCGATTGTCATTTCCAGCAGTCGGGTGCTCATTTTCCTTATGCCCGTATTGCTCAACATGAGCTAATCGATTATTCGTGTAACGAGAAGAGAAAATAATGACATCAGAAAGATGTTGATGTTCCACACTACTTCAAACAAAAGGTTAGGAAGGAACCCTCCATCAATACTTGAAAGAAGGATAACAGCTTTTGAACTCAAGAAACCTATTTTCATGAAAATTTGTATTAGGAATAATTTTATACATTTCAACCGTTAGTTGTGCTAGCTTCTCAGTCAATGAATGCCGAATGGTCCCTTATAAAGAACTATTTAATATTAAGTGACCAAACATTATTTCTCTGTATCTGTGGTCCGAAAGGAGATAAAAGAAAGTAGTTTTTTTTTCTATTATTTATATCTGTGTTCTGTTATTTATATGTCTGTTCCGAAAGGAGATAGAAGAATATAGTTTTTCTATTATTTATATCTGTGTTCTATTATATATATATCTGTGTTCCGAAAGGAGATAGAAGAAAGTTTTTTTTTTCTATTATTTATATCTGTGTTCTCTTATTTATATGTGTGTTCCGAAAGGAGATAGAAGAATGTAGTTTTTTCTTGAAACCGTTCCTCATCTGTTCTTCTTTGACATCTATAAAAATGTTGAAGTGTAGGGGAAATTAGGCGAAAGATCCGGGTCATTTTCGCAGATTTATTTGAGTAGATACACTGAAGAATGAAATATCATTTGTGGTACTGACGATCTATCGTTTAATAAAACCCCGGCTTAAGATATCTGACCCCGATACGCTTCGAAATGTCCTGGCAACTGATATATTTACGGTACTGCTGAATAGCCTATGATAAGTCTATATTTAAGAGGAAGAAAAGCTTTGGAAAGTTCCGCGCGAATTTCTGTAGATTTTTTTAAACACCCGAAGAATTTATCAACCAATCAGTTTAAGTTTAACTATTTTTAAGTTTGTTTTATTTCGATTTCGATTTTTTAGCGGATTTGTCCGAAAAAAATATTTTGAAAAGAATGTTAGTTTTTGGCGTAAATATTTGGCGCACGTTTCCTTCCAAGATGCTGGTGAAAATTTTTTATCATAATATAGAACTAAGTTTTAAATATTTCATTTTAAACAGATTTTCAAATAAAATATTTTAGTTTTAATTTTTTCAAGAGTTATTTTTATATACATTTTTGTATTTTAGTGAGAAATACAAACCCCGACCAAATCATTTCTTTTTAAAATGAAGTCTTACATATCTGCACATAATTTCTTTAGCTGAAAAAATACATTCGTCTTAAATAACGCCTTTTCCTTCATCGGTATATTCTGCCATTTATGCTCTACAGAAAAATCAGAATGTGTCAAAATTTCACGAGATTTAGTACATTGATGAAATATGGCTAACAGACCAAGAAATGACAGATTCCTGAAGAGAAAGGCACTAGACATAAATGGACAGCTCCTAAGTCTGGCTGAGATGCTAAGGCAACAAACAGACAAGAATATTAAATCTATGTTCTTGAAATGGCAAAGTGGATGGTGATGATGACGAACTGAATGATAAATAAGGAATATTAAATGGTGAATAAAAGAAATAAGTTTTGATAGTAATAAACCCAAAGAAAACATGCCAGATAGTGGATTTCCCAGTTCCGGCAGACTACAGCGAGTCGCTATTATCATGACGTCTTATACTGCCTATCTACCCATGTTACTATTAAGGGCAAGATATAAAAGCTTAATTCAAATTGCTTACGTTCACAAACCTTTTTCTCGTATGATCACCAATGCTAACAACGTGAATCTTGGTCAATATCTAGTTGGGTGACCGCTTCAGAATACTAAGTTCTACAAGCTTGGATGGGTGGCTGGTGTAATAGATAACGACTCGGAATTGAAAACCTGAGAGCTGCGTTCCAATCCCAGACGAGTTGGTTATATTCACTTGCGTGAAAATACGGTTTTAGAAAGAATTGGATTGGTGCATAATTATCAGGCGTTTTTAAAAAATATTTATTATGAAAAAGAAACATAACAATTCAACAATAACATTTTTAAATGATTATTCTGGAGTATAGTCACCAGCGACTTCAATAACTGCTTTCCATTTCTCTTGGAAGGGGGTCTATTCCACAGGCAAAGAAGTCAAGGTTCTTGGATGCAATACATGTTTGACATCGGTCATCAAGTTATCCAAGTCGGCGTAAACTTTGTTCACCACCCAATTTTTCAGGTATCGATTGATGTGGTCGTCCGTAGGCGCTTCTGCGGGAGAATATGGAAGCATTTCCCAGTTATTATTGGCGATACATTCGACAACACGACACTCAATACGTGGACACGCATTGTCGTGGTGGTACACGATGTGGTTCTTTTTGTGCGGTCTTTTTGTCTCGACCGCAGTGTGAAGGCGGTCAATTTGAGCCACATAGACATAGCTGTTGTTGTTGAATTGTTGCTTTGCCATTTTTGTCAGGAATCCGTCACTATTGACGCTCATCGCTGCCAATCCACCAATAACAAATCCCATTTGAGATGATTTTCCAATGGATGATTCCGCTTCCGTCTCACCAAACACACCACATTACCTTCATTCAATGCACGGCTTTCGGTATTCCTTTTGGCGAAACGCAGACCTTTCATTTGACGTTTCTCAAGAGAAACCATGTTTCATCCCCAGTGACAAGATACTTCAGAAATGGAGCTTGCTCGTTTCGTTGCAGAAAATCAGTCAAAATTCAGACAGGTTCGGCTTTATTGTTTTCGGAGAGTTCGTGAGGGACCCATCCAGCCAAAATCCATACTTTTCGTAGCCTTTTGAGTCGTAGAACTATTGTTGAATAGTCCACATTGAAGTCTTCGGCCAGCATTCGGGTTGTCAATCTTTCGTCTTCTTCCACAGCTGCCAAAAGTTTCTGGAAATCCGATGGTCGATCTCTTCCTGGTTTATCTTCCAAACTAGTGTCGACAGATTTGAAACGGCAAACCATTCCTTGCATTGACTTTTGCTGACTGTTCCTTCGTCAAAAAATTCGTTGAAATCGCGAAATGACTACGCTGCTCTCCATCATTTTGCGAAGTTGTAAAACATAATATGACGATTATGAATATGATTATCGACACGTATTTTTATAATCTGAAAATAAAATCATATTTTTATTAAAAAGGGAAGAAAACAGCAATATTTATTGACAAATGTCGCCTACAAAAACGCCTAATAATTATGCACCAACCCAATGTGAATCCACATGTTCCCTCGCCAGCTTTGACTGGGTTGATTTGTAGAATTTTTATCAATAAATCCTTGTTATCTGTAAGTAATGTTTAGCATCTAATGCTTTCTGGCTTTAAATAAGGGCAAAGTGTTGATAAGTCGTAAAGAACACATCAAACAAACCTTTCTCAAATATTTGAATTTTTAAAATTTCCGGTAAAACTTGAAAGTTAAACATTCTTAACAAATGACTTCTGACTAATTATGTAGAATATTTTTATAAAACATGTCGTTAACATATTATTTCACAACAAACAACATTATTATTATTATTGTTTGCGTTGTTTTCTGCTTTATATCCTGTAGAGCCGAGTCCAAACTATGGTCCTTAGGCCCTATATGAGAATTGTCATTTAATTGATAGCACTTTTCTTAGTATATGGGATGTTCTTAGTAGGGCGATCGTCTGGGAAACTTGTATGTTGATGTTACCTGGGACACTGTTAGTAAAATTGTCCCTTCCTTTTCCCACAAGTTCCAGAGCTCCGATTACTATTTGTACAGTCTCAGTCTTCGTTTCCCACATCCCGTTAATCTCGATTTCCAGGTCTTTGTATTTGGAGAATTTCTCGATAATTTTCATGAAGGTATTTCTATCAGATGATACGGTTATGTCAGTAAGCCTACACTTCCTAAATTTCTTGTCTTTTATGAAAATATAAGGTATGTTGGCTTTTATTTCCCTGTCAGTTTGAATTATTTGCATTATTATTAATAATAATAATTCAAAGTAAATTCTTATCTTGAATAAGAGAGAGGACTATCTCTATTTGCCATTCAATTTTTTTATGAATGTCATCACTGATAATCAGAAACTTGAATTGAAAAATAAAAAATAACAAATTCTTTCCTAATACTCGTGCCCGTCGGGGTAGGAGCCGGAAGGCATATAATATTTATTTTTATTTTATGTTTTAATGGTAAATTAAACTGAAATTAAATATACATTTAATGAAAAAAAAAGATTCCCAAATTACATTTTAGTGAATTTCCTTCAAATGATATGATTTGCAATAACCATAATATAGTAAATCTTATACTTAGTGAAATGAGCTAAAAATAATCTTTTGTTTAATTTCTGAAACCGACTACAGCAGTGAACTACCACAAATCTAAACGATAACAAAAATTCAAGACTCGCAGTCGAACGAGGACCTTTACAAATGTGTCTCTAGTTCTGTCCTCTGTTTCAACATGAGTAGGTCTTATTTCTGTAGAATAAGCATTTTTTTTTCATATTTTGAGGCCTGAAAGTTAGTGATGTGTATATCCACAGTAATGAGATATTAATATTCTTCCATATATTCGGTATAGAATATTTCTGGCTTCAAGTATCTATTCTGTTTCAAATCGCTTAAAAGACTAACCAAAAACTAAATTTTTTATAAAAAGATAATATTAACATATATATTCATCACGTTTATTATGTTTCATTCATGATCTTGTCAATGATAGACACTAGAGAGAAATAGAAACTTCACCAGTAGGGGCTTTTAACTGTACATCTGTATTCAGAGGCGAACAGGACGGCGAACATCAGGGCCGAGTTTTGAAGAATGAGGGATAAGGTAACGCCAAGTAACGATTTGGCAGTCACATCTTGTGTACACAGTACATATGCTTGCTAATAAAAATTGCCAAGCACACATAATGAAAAATTGGGTAAAACCGAAATGCAGATTCGGTGATAAATATCGAGAAAGAATTGACCATCTCTATAAGGTGCATGGTTTTAAAGAATTGACCATCTCTATAAGGTGCATGGTTTTAAAGAATTGGCTATCTCTATAAGATGCATGGTTTTAGCCACGACTCAACATGATATAGTGGGCCAATATTTTCAATGGAAAAGCTGTATCTTTTACGAGAAGGAAACTGCAAGAAAATAGTATAAACACCATCCAGACACAGTTACAGAGATAGGACATGAAAAATTTCCTGGAACTTTACAATACACACAGACAGAAGTATCAGAGCTAATCGCACAGACATCGTGATCAAAGACCACAAAAACAGAATATATTTTCTTATTGACATGGCAATCCCTAAAGACTGTTATGTATACTTGAATGTTTTTTTTTTAAATTATCAAAATATAAAGATCTTCAAGTGAAAATCTCAAAAATGTTGTACATGAGGACATCAATGATTCTAGTTTCAGTTGGAGCCCTCGGATTGATTAGAAAATATTCTGACAGACACTTGAATTGATTTCTGATAACTTGTGCCTTAAAGAAATACAAAAAATGTAATGACGAGTACAGCTCACACACGACGAAGTGAGTTATTTATGTAAAATATGTGTGATCTTAAGTTTTTCTTTTCAAAAATGATTAGAGGAAATGTCATTAAAGCATTCCTGAACTTAGGTCTCTGTTTAGGACCCGGAACGATATGTGTATACAACGGAAATCAAAAGAATTATTAATAATAATAATAATAATAATAATAAGAAGAAGAAGAAGAAGAAGAAGAAGAAGAAAAGATGAAGGAGGAGGAGGAAGAAGAAGAAAAGATGAAGGAGGAGGAGGAAGAAGAAGAAGAAAAAGATGAAGGAGGAGGAGGAAGAAGAATAATAAAAAGAAGAAGAATAAAAAGAAGAAGAAGAAGAAGAAGAAGAAGAAGAAAATCTTGTAAAAATTCCCCTGTTTTCCTATTTTAAATTTTTTACATATAAAAATGGCAGTTACATAAAAAAAAATCCATAAAATAAACGTAGAAATGTTTCTGTTGCAGCGTTACGTATTTGGGTTTAACAACTTTAACAAAATATTGCAATAACAATCAGAAGTATAACTGAAAATCTTTATTTAAAGAAGTAAGTGGGTGCAAATGAAAAGATTCAAAATATACAAGGCTTTATATTTCACTGAAGCAGATGTTCTATGCATGAGAGGCTTTATTACCTCTGCTATCTTCCCTGTCGTTCAAGTTTTCTTTCATTTCGCATTACGTGTGCTTTTTTTTGTTCTCCCTAAATCCAAATGCAATCTCTTATATAAGTTTTACTTGCATTTTCCTTCAGAATCTAAATAGTCCTTTATTTACATGATGCAATAATAGAGCATAACACACCTGATAAATAAATTAGTACTTAACCGATGAAAAAGGAACATTTTAATATGATAATATGATGAATGATATCAGGCCATAGTAACGATGATGATATCATTTGGTGGATAGTGCTACTTGATATAGAATAACAGCAGATACATCGAATGTTATTTAACCGTGCTGATATATTTATCACTATTGCTTCTTAAACAGGTTTCGTCTTGCGAGATGCACATTTAATGTGTCGGCTTGAAATAGAGATAATAATGTTATATGAAACATTAGCCGTGTAACTGATTGAAATAGAATTAAGTGTGGCTACATATACATACATATATATATATATATATATATATATATATATATATGTGTGTGTGTGTGTGTGTGTGTGTGAGTGTGTGTTTGTGTGTGTGTAAATCTCGTTTAATCAAGAAATTCATAAAATACCAACATGTGTATTCAACACAAAAAAGAAACTTTTCGAATATCTAAAGTTTTGTTTGTTGTTTTCATTCACATCCCGAGAGCAGATTTTATTTCTTTGTTTTAATTGTCCAAAATTATTTCCGTCTAAATTTCCTCAAAAGTTTTTTTTCTTTCTTTTCAGAAAATATGAAGAGCGCAAGGCCATTTTTCTTGTCATAAAGTAACGTTGCGTGTTTATTTTGCATTGTTTTAAAAAACGAATTTTCGATGCGTCATTTTGTTTCGATCGACATTTCGCGAAAACAACGTTCCTCTCCAAAGTAACGTACACTGCTAGTGCTAACATATAATTTGGATGTCAGTTCAAATGAATGAATTCAACAATGAAATATCTATGAATATTCTTTACTGTCAAAGTACAACTTTCGAACAGGCTCACACAGCTTAAGGGCAAACTACGTCATAACTCATAATGAAAACAATTTCATGATGAACTTCCTGAAGATTTAGACAGTCCTTAAGCTGCAAATGTTTTTATTTTCTTTCCTTCGAAAACAAAAAAAGAATTTATATTTTACAGCCTTTTACATAGATTCCTCCTGAACGCAGACTGCCTTTTATAATTTATTATTCTTAAAATAGAATTCTAAACTGAGACGATTATATGACAAAAAATGTACATTATATTTGTTTTTCTAATGTATTCGCCTAATTTCATTAAAGTGGCTGAAATGGCAGCGCTAAGTACGAGGCTTCTTATTACTACAAGTAATTCAACGATCAGGTTACAAAATGTTCGAAACTGCATTAAAAAATTACGTTATTTCTATTTTCTTATCTTTTCCGTTTACTAAAATATTTATTATGTATTAAAATAACTTTCTTTATCAATTACTTGCTTTCATGTATTTTTGACAGCAGCTTTTGCAATGAATCTCCTCATTGTGAGCGGGGAAAGTCTACGCGAAACCTCACAAGTTTTTTGAACGTTTAACTCTCATCCGAGTCCTGGGTATGATAATAAACTACATCCGGCAGTAACGACTCTGATCGAGATGTTGGAGGTTACGGGGAACCACCTCATTATTGGTTTTGTTCCCAGGTCTACCCTGACCCGGGGTGGTAGCACTTGATAGGATCCAACCTATGGGCAAAAAAAAAAAAAACTGTGAAAGTATGAAAATACCTATTCATAGTAAAATGAACAAGAATACCTACCAGGTATAACAGCGTAATTGTCCAATTGTTAGATTAAGCGCTGAACCACTGTATCTTAAAAAAATGATTAATGATATCTTACTGGAATTCTCCGCGGTTTTGTAACACAATTGGACACGACTTTGTGTAATAGAAATGTATAATTACTCTCTAAGCTTAACAGAATTATCGTGCTGAAATCGATCATAAATGAAAATGACATGTTCATTAATCATAGTGAAGGATCGAATGTTCATGAACGATTGAGATAATATATATATATATATATATATATATATATATATATATATATATATATATATATATAATTCTAGGATCATTTTTTCTGTTTATTCAAGATGATCTTCGCCCTCTATAACTTTCTTACTGTCCTGGAATAAAAAGGTGTCACACATCTTTCACGTACGATTTCATTTTCAAGTCTTTTCTTACTTTTCTTTAGACTGTCATAGGTAAAACTCCTCTCTCACGTACCAACCATCTTATGGATTGACTCGATCTTTTCTAGTTGATCTCTTTAGCTTTTAGTTGAAAGGATGATCCCTCTTCCTGTTGTGACCTTCTGATCCAGGTTTACTCTCTACTGTTCCTTCTTTTTAAAACTTATTCAGGGTTCTCTTGATGGTTCTTGAATTGAGTTTGAAGATCCAATCCAAAATATTAATGTTGGTACCATTACTAAAGGACTGAATGATCTTTTTTCTTCTCATCAATGCTCAGTTGAAAAGGCAGAGAATCTGACATAAAACAATTTACACCAGATCACTTTGTCGCTGAATAACTCAAATGACTTTTCATTGGTTATTTCGGAAAATGGTGTCAAGATGGTTAAACGTCTTATCTGAAAACCTGGAAATAGAAACTAAATTAGTTTAGTGCACTTTTAAATATTACACATTTTGTCAGATGGATAATTATACTGTGTTGTGGTAGGATCCACCTAATTTGCATAGTGGAGTATCGACCATATAAATATGGTTGGTACCGGGAAGAGAGGGAGGAATCAAGAGATTCAACCCGAGACTCTGCCCGACTGCGACTCAGTCAACACATTCTCCAGGAACGGTCTTACCAGGAATATACAAAAGACTATATGTAAATATTGTGTACACTTTCTTGTTTCAATACATTTTGTTCTAAGTACCTTTTGTGTTGCATTATTATTCCATGCATTAGTCAAGTTTCAACATACTGTTACACGATTTGGAGAATTTTGCTGTCATACCCTGTATTTATAGTAAAATTGCCAATAATATATATTTATAACAAATTCACCAGCAACATTTTTTCATGCCAAATGACCAGCAATTTTATAGCAAAATGACTAACAGCACATTTTATCTGTACTTGAAGGTATGCAACTGCGTTAAAATATTTTTAGTTGAAGCCATAAAATTGCGTTTAAAATATTTAGATTTCGCACTTAAATTACCCATAAAGGTTGATACGCCGCTAGATTCAACCAACTCGTATCCAAGCGAAATCAACATTATTAGAAGCAGTGAATTATGTTTAACGTGAATTCGAAGTAAGCTATCTCAGTAAATCAAATAACTTGTAATGTTTTCTTTCAATAAAAAACAGTTTAGGTAACTGAATAAATCTCCTAATACATACTCGAAAATACGGTCAGAACCATTACAAATATGCTACTTATTTCGCTGAGCAACCTGCAAGATTCGGAATCTGATATGTCCCGGAAAGGGATATATTTGATCGAAGTAGCTAAATGGGTTTGGCTACTGTAACTAATTAGTACACGGTAGCAGTAATCGACTGGGACTCGTTGTAGTCTCAGGTAATAGGTGTAGACCAATAGAATAGCCAATGGCGTAGTCCAATGGAAGCCGTCATAGACTTAAATTCTGTCGTACCTAAACGTCTATCTGTATTTATGACAGACACCAGTCAATCATATTCCAGTGAGGGGGAACACAGGAGTTTGCATATTCCATTATATCAGAATCCAATCTAATTTCACCTCAAACAAGTCGATAAAGCCTATGAGACGCAATTATTACTGAGGATGATAGATAACAGAGTAAAAGTCCCTGGGAAAATGTTACAGTTGTGAAACAACATTAAAATAGCGGAATTCGAGTTAACAGAAGATGACGATTGACATGATATTAATGTTTTTTGTAAAATGTAGTTGACATGAGACTAAGAAGAGAGTTAAACAGCTGAGAAGTGCGAGAGATGAAAATAATGTATGGTCACGTTTAGCAATTTCACCAGGTAAAATGATGAGACCTAACTGCCAGTCTAGTACTACGCTTAAACTCCTGAAGTAGAGGCGCCAAAGAAGAAACCTCATCAGAATAGCTATCATGAAAATATTTATAGAAAAGGCACAGGGAAGCTTCGTTGCGACGTTGGGAATTGATTGAAATCGAGATGCCTGGTGCGAGCCGATAATATTGCAGATTTTACTCCGTTTTTGTTTGTTTTGTTTTGTTTCTTAAATTTTTGAGCTTCCTATGGCATTTTCTTCTTCGGATCTTTCAACTTTAAAGCCCTCTATAAGTCACTATTCCATGTTACTCTAAGCAATATGTGACCTTTTACTGTTTCTTCCAGCCCCTGTTCTACCATCCAATTACTAAAGTTCCTTATGTAGACAATTCAATATTTTCATCTGTTCTTTTGCCTTCAGTGAGTTCTATTCGCCTCAGTTATGTATTGCAGGGTGGACAAACATTTGCGCACTGGAGAATTGCGTACTTAACAATTGCGTTTCTGGACATTTGCGTCCCTAGACAAATGCGTCCCTGGATAATTAGATACTTCTGATAAATCTTTGAAGTTACCATTTGTTTAATATAGAAATTTGTACACCAATATTTTTAATTACTCTAAACAAGCAGAAAGCTAATTACCATAAATAATTAAAAAAAAATGAACAAATTATTTTTTAAAGCAAGAGAAAATTAAGCTAGGTAGTTCGGTTCAGTCCAGCAGTGTGTACTACAAACATTTAATAGATTTTGGATTTTATAGATTATATTTTTATTTGGGACCCATGGCTAAGTTCTGAAAATCAAACACCAGTGGAAAAATATTTTTGTACGATGAAAACTGCAGCTACCACTATCATAAGAAAAACACAGATGAAACATAAACATATTGGCAATGTGTAGAGCGATCTTGCAACACCGTTAAACTGTCATTACATTTTATACAAAAAAAAAGTTTCTTTTTTTATTCCTTTTTTTAAAATGTATGATTACTACCTATACTTTATTTTCAAAATTTGTGGTAATTGCCTTTAAAAGCTACAAAAAATTAGCAGAGGTACGCAATTATCAAGGGACGCATTTGTTTAGAGACGCAAATGTCCATTACGCGACTGCCCTAGAACCGTGTCATAGAAATGCCAATTGTTTCTCTGATTCTGAGTACAACTGTCGTTTTTGACACCGTTTCCCTTCAAATTTCTTCGTTGCTCACATGTTTCGTCCATGGTATTCTCAGTATTTCTGTAGAGGCATATTTCTGGTGTGCAGCATTTACTGTCTTGTACGACTACTGATATTACACAGGAGTACAGCACACAAATATAACGAAAATATCATGTTTCGTAATACGTTGCTTAGATTTTGGAAGGTATCATTTGCTATTCTAAAGACTCTTTTAGTTTCTGTGTCATTCCAGATTATTATTTTTTGTATTTACTTGCTTCTGATATATCCAATTCTTAACTCGCATTTCGTTCCTCTTGCTAATCGCTGAGTCTTTTCCTCGCTTTATTTTAACCTAAAATAAATATGTATTATTATTATTATTATTATTATTATTATTATTATTATTGGCAGTAAACTGCCTGTATACGGATGGAAAATGGATTCCGTAAAGATACAAAAATAGAAAGACGTGTAAGCCAAGGGTGCGGAATCTCACCGGACTTATTCAACCTATACAGTGAGCTGATTCTGAGACAATTAAAAGTCCTAGCAGGATTCATTACTGGCGGGCAGATATGCATATGAAACTGTGTTGATAGCTGACAGAGAAGTTAGTTTAGAAATCCTCCTACATATGGTAGTGAAAGAAAGCGAGCTGAAAGGACTAAACATCAATTGAAAAAATGACAGATTGCATGGTTGTTAGTAATATATATATATATATATATATATATATATATATATATATATATATATATATATATATATATATCGAATAAGGAAAATACGAATTGTAAGGACGCTGATATTAACAATCAGAAAGAAACCACAGAAACCTATTTGGAACAAGAAAAGAATTCTCCACCTTCAGAAAAAAGTACCTGGGACATAAAAAACGAAATATTTTTGTTCAAAAAATAATAGGAATTGTGGGAAACAATGATTGCCCAGGGTCTGAAAGGACATAATACATGGCATAAGAAGTTTTTTTTTTCAGCTAAGAAGCATTCTAACTCTACCTCACAAATAAGTAACTATTAAAATTGAGGTAGATTTTCAACAATAGAAATTCTGGAATCCTTCTATCGCCTCCGTCCTGAAACACGTCCTACGCCTTATGCACGTAAAATGTAGAGTTTTTTTTGTTTAATTTTTTTTTGCTTTCAAAACTCATAAATAATATAGCCATTGAAAATAAAGATGGATTCCAACAGTTGAAGAATCGTCAATCACAGCGAATAATAGCAAATGTTCCTGTTCGTGCCTCGTTATAAAGTAGTGATTTTATATTAATTCTCATCAAATAGACATAGTTCCACAAACCTGACAGAAAATGATGATTTACATATCCCAAATTTACTCATTTTTATTGTGTTGTAGATAGCAAAATATTCCGAATAGTTGCGTCGCACGGTTTACTTTAATTTAAATATGACTTCCAAAAGCTAAGCAAAGTATTAAGAAACAGGAAAACTGACGATTTCCTTAGAAACGAAGTAAAGAGTACTAAACAGTAATGCAATATTGAGTCTCCTATGCAGTAATGTGAGGTAATCTACATCAGAATTTAAAAAAAAAAAGGCTGCAGACAACAGACAACAATGTTGTTGTTGTGAAGGATTCTCAGAATACCATCGATGTGAGCAACGATTAAGTTTTAGGCTAAATGGAAACAAAAAAGACATTGATACTTAGAATCAAAAAGAGACAGTTAAAATTTTTTAGAGCAAATAATGATAAAAGTGAGCTTAGAAAATTCGAAAACTCAAAGGATGTGCCGACAGAAAGAGGAGCAGAAGATAACAGTGAATAACCTACCTAACGAGCTGGTGTAAATTGTAATGGCAATGTTAATATTAAGAAAACATACGACGTTCACTGACAGATCAGCCATTATTGTTGTCGGTTGAAATATAGAACATATTTCTCTTTTCAGGAAAATAGATTTCTCAAGTCCTGTAGTTGTTATCTCTCATTTCAATAGTGATATAGGTTTCCATTCTAAGTTTTTCTTCGCTGGAATGGTATCGGGAGAGTTAACAAAAAGACAAGCCTAATTGATAGCTACAAAGAACAGGATATTTCTGGAATAATGTTACCTAATGTCATGAAGTGATACAACACATAGAAGAATGAATGTCCCACCTGGCATTAAAAACGAAAACATATATCTAACCGAAATCTCCTTTAAGCATGTCTATGATGACAGTGTAATAAATACTTGCCAAGTTCCTTTTTTATCACCTTCTTCTAGGCTCACCAAATAATTAAAAACTTGATTCACACAGTATCTGTCAATATTTATGAGATGAGGTATTATGTGCACTATTTACATTATTCGGACTATTGTCCTCATCTTTGTTGCTATATTTATCACAACGTTTCGGTCGTTGTATTCTCCGGCCTTCTTCAGGTGATTGGAATATCGAACAAAAAACACTTATTTCGCTCGCTAGAGTAGGCTGTTCTAGCTTCACGTGAAATATCTAATGGATGTCAGTTATTAGTTATCTCCTGTTAATCCACGCCTCCAAGTTCTCCACTGCCTTAACCAGGTATTGAACTCACAACACTTTGGGTCCTCTCACTGGAACTAACCAACGCCTTTATCCATTGATCCATGTTTCCTTAAGGAAACATGGCACAGTGGATAAAGTGAGAGGATCCAGGGAGTGTGTGTTCAATACCTGATTAAGGCAGTGGAGAACTTGAATAGGTGAATTAACAGAGGATAACGGATAACTGACATCCAATAGACATGGCACATGGAATTGTAACAGTCTACCCCAGCAAGAGAAGTAAATGACACAGTGAATAAAGGAGTTGGTTAGATCCAGTGACAAGACCCAAAGAATGTGAGTTCAATACTCGGTTAAGGCAGTGGAGAACTTGGAGAGGAAAAGTAACAGAAGATAACTGATAACTGACATCCATTAGACATAGCACGTGGAACTAGAACAGTCTATCACAGTGAGCGAAATAAAGGGTTCAGTTCAACATTACAACCACCTGAAGAAGGCCGAAGCCTGCAACGACCGGAACGTTGTGATAAATATGGCAACAAAGATGGGGAGAATAGCCCCAATAATGTTAATAGTGTTGATTCACACATGTGAGACAAGTTTCTTTCTTTAATCCAATCTCCCAGTATGAACGACAGAGAAATATTTTCTATTGTCAATATTCTTACCGAAGACTGAAGCGGTAAGAACAGCAACTGAAATCTATCTCAGGAAGAGATCAATACAATCGATGAACGTCTCGATCTTCCACGAACGCCGATCATTAGACTTTACAAAGTCTGTGATATATGTTGATATTGTAATGGAATTACCGGTCGCAGCAATATGCATCCATCTTGATTTGCGTAAATGAGACATAAATAAACGGCGGATTATTCCGGTGGAAAATTTAATTAATTTGCTCTTTCGCTTGGCTTAATCAAAATAGATCATTTGGGAATTGCTTCAATGACAACACTCCCCCCTCCTCTTCACCTACACAGCCTGCCTGCGTGTGAACGCCTTCAGATGTCGATTAATGACAATAACAGAACTTGATATTCCAATGCAATTATCAAATAAATATTTGCCTACAAATTAAATGCCCGCTTTATGATTTACGTCTGACCTCTTTCACAACCTCTAGCTTGTGCTTTTAGTTCGAAAATGAATAGCACTCATTCACTTACTAGCTCTTATGAACCTCCGCTTGGGCAGAGTTGTAGACCGTCCATTGCGCAGGAGAACCCTCACTATTAAATACTTGAGCCTTTCCAATAACAAGGGCGATGATGCATATCTATTCTAAAATGAATTGAACTAAAAAAAAAAAGAGATTTGTGGGGTTCATTTTCTAAGCATTCGATATCAGCTTGGGAAATTTCTGAACGATCATTGTCGCCAAATTATATTACTTGCGACATTCGGAGTTTTTTGAAAAACTGGAAAAAAAATATATGTCCCAAGAACTTCCCAAAGTTTGAATAAAAGCTCTTTAGTCAGGCAGAAAACTTTTCAGCAGGGTTTTGTACAATACATTGTACATTTTATTTGATGTTTTTACCGCTTAAATTTAAGAGCCTAAACAGCTCAGAAGAAAATAACATTTTCATAGCAAGTTTACTGATGTGAAATTCCAATGAAAAGGACTTTGCGGTGAATAAAGATCCCATTTCAAAGTAGATGTTTCAATAGTCAATAAGAATGTACAAGGAGATATACGGTGTAAAAAGATACAGTCAGATCATGTTCGCCTACAACCGGATATAATCTTAGAGAAATGGGACGATTGGCTATTTGGTCGGACGAAAGCAGGTTATTGCTGCCTCGCCAAGGAAAGATCTTATTGGTTATTTGTCAAACAGGATTTGTTAATGGATGTTCTGATTGGCTGTTTCACCAAATGGGAAGATTAAGCAGAGTCCCTGGAGAATAAGAAGACTTTTAATTTGATAACACATAGACAAAGAAAAGAAAGCTATCAATTTGCGCATTAGTCAGATGGAAACGCGAATACTTCTATGAGCCGAGTGGCGGTAAGACACTCGGCTAGCTGTCGATCCGCTGCGGACACCTGACCTAGCAGGAGGAACCTAGAACATTATCATCAGTTGCAGAGGCAGAAATCAACATCGAGCGGGCAGCCAACATGTACAGGGACTACATTTATCATTCAAGTGTTCTGCATACATGGACATTACTCGCTTGTTTTGAACAAATGACCCAACACACAAAAGATTAACTAGAAGATATATATTTTCTTCACAATATGGTAGCTGTGTTTTTGCTGCCATTGTTACTACAAGATGGCTGTCTTTAGGCTGAGATTACTTCTTCTCTTAAATATGTATGAACAGTCTTGCTGAATACAGTAATTGGCAAAATCAAGAAAAGCGTTTGATTCTGGGCTGAATTTAATTGTTGCCCGCAACCATACCATAGCTTGCATTTTATACAAAGTTTCTTTTTTTATTTCTGTTATTCCTTTTTTAAAATGTATGATTACTATATATGCTTTTTTAAAAAAAATAAGGTAACTGCCTTTAAAAGCTACAAAAAATTAGCAGAGGTACGCAATTATCAAGGGACGCATTTTTTTAGAGACGAAAATGTCCATTACGCGACTGCCCTAGAACCGTGTCATAGTAATGCCAATTGTCTCTCTAATTGTGAGTACAACTTTCGTTTTTGACACCGTTTCCCTTTAAACTTCTTAGTTACTCACATGTTTCGTCCATGGTATTCTCAGTATTTCTGTAAAGGTATATCTCTTTGTGACTCTAGTCCACATTTCATAGGTGATGAAATTGTCTCGTACCACTATTGATATTACATAGGAGTATAGCACACAAATATAAGGAAAATACCATGTTTCTTAATACGTATTGTAATGCATATAGAACATTTCTTCTAAATAGTAATAACTACCTAAAAAGGCATGAATCACTTTTCCCTTCTATCAATCCTATAGCTTATAAGTAATTCGGTTTTGGTGAACAATATGTAATCAGGAATTTATCCCAGGAATAGAAACAGTACCTAGGAATAACATCAGATATTATTTTTAAAGTGTTTAAATTTTTACTGGAAATAAACTGCAAGAAATTCGTACCACAAAGAGCTGGTCACAGATATAGGGGCTGTAATAATTTATAAGATTTTGCAATACACTCATTGAGAACAATAAAAGGTAATCGACCAGAAATTGTAATTAAAGATCAAAAAAAGAATGTCCTTTCTTATTAACATCTTGGTCCCTGCAAATTGTAATGCATTTTTGAACTACTTGAAACCACTAACAAAATACAAGGATTTTCAAAATGTAGCAAAATGAATGCATTAATAGATCCAGATGTGGTTGGGACCCTGGGTTTGATTATAAAAGGTTATGATAGACTTATTGAACGTATACATGGTAGCCCGTGCCATAAAGAAATTCTCAGTAGTGCAGCTCTCACATTATTAATGGCTTTATCAATGCAAAATGACAGTTATTTTAAGTTTTTTTTTTTAATTATATTTTGTTTTTGCAAAAAAAATTCATTGGAAAATGTCATGATGCAATTTCGAATTTTAGATCTCTAATTGGGACTCGGAAGGAATTCCGTATACAAATCAATGGAAGAAATAATAATAATAATAATAATAATAATAATAATAATAATAATAATAATAATAATAATAACAATAAATTCTTAAATTTCACATAAAGATAAACGAATGTAAACTTTTAATTTTTTTTATGACAATTATTTTTTTGTTACTAGGACTAGTGATGGCGGGAAAAAAAAAAAAAAAAAATTTAATATAAATACTCTCTAGTGTAGTGATGTTTTGTTTCGTTGAGCGGCTGTTTTTTTTTTTAACGCATATGAAATTTTGTTATTTTTTACTATTTTAGCGTAAGCATGAATTTTTTCTTCGTATTATTATTATTTAATTTATTTAAGATTCCTTTAAATAATACTGATAGATTAATCAATTATTTAATTTTTCTCATTCACATATCCCTTAGTTTTCAATATCCACCCCGCAAAAAAAACATTACAGGTAAAACAATACAATTTCTACGATGTTCTTTCTTAGAAGGATTGCATTTTTTTTTTTTTTTTTTTTTTTAAAACAACGCTATTTTCAACGACTTTAAAAAATAACGGAATTTACATTTACATATTACATTTTATGAATTTATGAAAAGAAAATGCAATCTTTCTAAGAAGGAATATCGTGGAATTTACAGATGGGCCAATAAATTATTTTTAAATTTCACAGCAAAGACAAACGAATGTTTTTTTTTTTTTTTTTTTTTTTTTTTTTAAACAACGCTATTTTCAACGACTTTAAAAAAAATAACGGAATTTACATTTACATATTACATTTTATGAATTTATGAAAATAAAATGCGATCTTTCTAAGAAGGAATATCGTGGAATTTACAGATGGGCCAATAAATTATTTTTAAATTTCACAGCAAAGACAAACGAATGTAAACTTTTTTTTTTTTTTTTTTTTTTTTAACCAGCGTCATTCTCTTTGATTTCCAATCGTGTCTCTGTCTATTGTTGCTTGGCAACCCATTTAGGAGAAGGAAAACTCGAACAACAACCCGCAACTCAAGGTGTTAATCGTGCCGAGGAGTGAATGGCTACTGCGTTATGAGGTCGCGAACGGCGGAACCCTGTCTGTAAAGACCGTTACTCAACGTGCCGGGCAACTTTGGGTGGACTTTTGGACCCGTGCGTCACTCGTGGGATTAATATGAAAATTAAAAATAGAAACAAAACGTCCAGTATGGCTCTTCCAGTGGATAAACAGGGAGCCCGTCCTTCAGGAGGGAACCTACCTGAGGTCGAAAAAAAATCTGCCATAGGAACAAACTCCTACACAAAGAATGAATCTTCAGGTCCCCACAACCAGGATAATCTATTGATGGTCCTGTAAATTCTCCAGCTAGATCCATAACCGTAAATTTAAGGAAAGAAAAATAAAATGGTCTCGTGAGGAGTACAAAGTTGTTATGACTGCATTCCATGAAGCGTTACTCAAACCTCAGAAAAACATCACTCGCCAAACATATGACATTTGGCGAGAGAAGGTTGGGCAAACAATTAGAAAGTACATAGACAAAAAAAACTAGCCAATGTAAGAAGGGACATCATGCGAAATAACCGATTGACAGAGGCTGAAAATTAATGAAATAAAAAGAATTGCAACAAGAATAGATGAACCAACAAAACATGAAAAGGAACCGGAATCAGGGAAAAAAAGTAATAACATACACAAGCCTCAGGTCATAATGAAAAAACCGAAATACACACAAATCACTGTGAAGATAATGCTGAAAATTTAGAAATGTTGGAAAAGGTATGATCTTAGTCAGTCACAAGACGGTAATAAAACGAGTTCAAAAATTCATCGAACAGAATTATTTCACAGAAAACAAGATTAATATACAAGAAGCCAAGGATGAAATCATGAGCCATATAAGTCAGATACAGAATATTGCAATGGAGGAACGAGAACAACTCCCAAAATTACAACCAACAAAGCATAACCTCAAAACTATTAAGCTCTATAATGCAGCACTCAAATTGATTCTGGATGAAGAAGACACTCCTTATAAATCTCAATGAAGCAATATATGCATCAGCAATAGCAGCAACAAATAAACTGAACATCAAAGTAAAAAAAAAGGCAGTCTCACAGACATGAAGATCCACCTTGGAAAAGAAAAAATAGAAAAAGAAATTGAACACCTTAGAAGTGAATTATCAGTACTCGATGAACTAGCAAGAGGAGTAAATGTAAGAACTAGAAAAGGCAGAAGAGTCGAAAGAAAATACAATATCAGGAATGAAAATGAAGTCCTATCAACTAAAGAAAAATAAAGCAAACAATACAACTGAAGGCTCAAAGAATAAGACGCTACGAGAAAAGATCAAGATTCTATAGACAGAACAAGATCTTTTCAAACCGATGCAAAGAAATTTTACAGGGAAATAGGTAAACAAAGAATTGAAGTGACAGTCCCCTAAAATGGAAGAAGTTATACAGTTCTGGGAAAAATATGGGCTTGCCCTAAAGAACACAACGAAGAGGCAGATTGATTGCGCAAGAGTTAGAACGAATGAAAATAAACCAGAACAGACATGGGCGGAATCACAGAAGAAGATGTTAAATGTGCACTGAAAAAAGCACACAACTGGAAATCTCCAGGAATAGATAAAATTCCTAACTTCTGGCTATATTATTTAAATACAGCACACAAAAAACTCGCCAAAGAACTTCAAGAAATGGTTACCGATCCAACTAAAATTCCTGCATGGATGACCAAAGGAGTTACCTTTCTTCTACCCAAAAATAGTGACACAAATATTCCGAAAACTATAGACCAATTACATGTCTTCCAACAACATACAAACTGTTAACATCTATTTTAACAAAACAGACATATTTCTTCTTGGAAAGAAATGACATACTACCACTTGAACAAAAAAGGGTGCAAACGAGGCTGCTACGGATGTAAAGACCAATTACTTATTAATAGGATGATCCTGGAAAAGTGCTTCCGTGGAAAAAAAAAAATCTTAGTATTGCCTGGATAGATTATCGTAAAGCATTCGATAGTGTACCACATTCCTGGATCTTAAAGTCTTTAAGTATGTACAAGGTATCACCCGTTATCATCAATTTCATCAAACAATGTATGTCGATATGGAAAACTACACTTTACCTCAATCATAAAAAATGGAACCTATAAGTCTGGCGAAATAAACATCAATAGAGGAATATTTCAAGGTGACTCTTGTCTCCTTTATTATTTTGCATATCACTTATAGCATTAACCAGCCAACTTAACAAGACAGAATGCGGTTACAAAATAGCTCAAAAGAAAATAAACCATCTATTTTACATGGATGACTTAAAATTGTATGCTAGGAATGACAATGAGCTGGAAGGTCTTCTGCAAACTGTAAAAATGCTTCAGTGAAGACATTGGAATGAAATTCAATTTGGATATGCTAAAGCTACAGTTTACGAGGATCGCTACAACAAACTTCCTCTATTAGTTTAGACCCTGAAAAACAATAAAAGATTTAGAACAAGGAGAAGCTTAAACCTAGGTGTAAATGAGAGTGAAGGAATTCACCATAAGAAAATGAAAAGAAATAGTGCGTAAAGAGTACTATAGAAGGTACGACTGGTATTAAAAACTGAATTGAATTCTCAGAACAGAATTATGGCCATTAATAACCTTGCCATCCCAGTGGTCCAATATAGTTTCAACATCTTGAACTGGACTCTAAATGACATCAGACAAATGGATTCTAAAACAAGAAAGCTTCTTTTCTAAGTATAAGATGCATCATCCAAAGGCTGATGTAGACCGTCTATACATACCCCGTAAAGAAGGTGGAAGAGGTCTTATTCAGCTAGAATTGTCATACAAGACAACAACTATTGGCTTACTAACTTACATGGAAACAACAAATGACTGGATGATAAAATTAGTGAAACAACATGAAAACAGAAGAAAAAAAATATTCAATAATAAAAGAAGGCAGTAAATACACAAACAACATTTACATTTAGTAGATTCTGTAGTAAATCAAAACAGAAGCCAAGAACCAACTATTGCAGCAAAAGATATGAAAAAGAAAGCCAAGGATAAAGCCCTTGAACAGATGAAACAACGCTGGCAAGACAAACCTCTGCATGGCCAATATCCAGAACGTGCAAATAAACCCAATGTTGATAAAGTTAATACTCATCGATGGTTACGAGCATCTGGATTAAAAGTCTGAAACTGAAGGCTTTATTCTTGCAGCGCAAGACCAGAGTCTTTTCACTAGGAATTTTCAGGCAAATATCATACATAATAATGTGGATCCAAAATGCAGGTTCTGTGACAAATACAAGAAACAATAGACCATCTAATCTCAGGATGTTCTATACTTGCCCCAAATGAATATAAAAATCGTCACGATACACTGGACAATGTGCAAACACTTTGGAAAATGTAAGCAAACACTGGTATGAACATCGGCCAGCGCCGGTTACAGAAATAGAAGATGTCACCATTCTGTGGGATTATACCATCCACACAGACAGAAAAATTGAAGCAAATAGGCCGGACATTATTGTCAAAAACCAGAAAGAAAAAAACTTGCCTACTAATTGATATGGCTTGTCCAGCGGATTGTAACATAGCAACCAAGGAATTTGAAAACTATCAAAATACAAAGACCTGGAAATTGAAATAGAAAAAATGTGAAATTGAAAAACAAGAATAATACCAGTGGTAATAGGTGCACTTGGAATTATAAAAAATGGAACAAAAACAACACATTGAAAGAATCCTGAAACCCCAGCTTAAGAGACATACAGAAAATTGTCTTATTAAGTACAGCACACACACTAAGGAGAACTTTGTCTATGTAACGCTAGCAACTTCACCGAAATGTTAACAACACACCACGACCTGCCTTAGGTCTTTCCGCAGACTTGGTAGGTAGTGTGTCCATAGCAGAAATCGAATGATGATGATGATGACAATAATAATAATGACGATAAGAATAATCCTGGTGATGGGGCCGATTATCAGAAGATATTCTAAGAATTACAAGACATTTTTTTTTTACTATAAATATTTCCATGTCATTTATTCTTTGGTACCACGATATACTAAGTTTAACAGTAGTAACAGATTACCAGCTAGATCTGTTCATTCTTCTGTTAAAATAGTTAGATGTAACCGTAAGACCTGTTCTAGTTCAGTTTGTATATATATATATATATATATATATATATATATATATATATATATATATATATATATATATATATTCGACGTATGAGTGTCAAACAGATCAGTTCCTAGGGATCGACAGCCCAATACCAGCAGATGAGATTTGATTGTGCAGAACCAACCACACTTTTTTTCAAGGGTCGAATACAGAGACCTGGTGACCATTGCCACAAGTTCCCCAAACGAACTTCCGCAGGTTTTGAATTCAGAATTATCCTTCCAAGGCTATAGAACCCCGTCTATCCTACTATTTAACCATACCTTTCTAAGGGTATTATCACGTAATGGAATGTAATGGATTCGACTGGAATTCGAACTCGGCTCTCCGATTCCTCAATCTGCTATCCATTACTCCACGCTCCATCAGTTAATATATATATATATATATATATATATATATATATATATATATATGTGTGTGTGTGTGTGTGTGTGTGTGCGTGCGTGTGTGTGTGTGTGTGTAATGCTTACATGGAGAGAAAGAGGGGAGCAAATGGTTAGAAATCTTCGTATCTTACGGACTTATTCTCAGGTATGCCTTATTGAAACCATTCTTCTTCGACATTTGTGGAATGGAGCTGCCTAATTACAATCAAAATACTGTACCAGATAACATAAACCACGTCA
This sequence comes from Acanthosepion pharaonis, assembly GCA_903632075.3. Classification (NCBI taxonomy): domain Eukaryota; kingdom Metazoa; phylum Mollusca; class Cephalopoda; order Sepiida; family Sepiidae; genus Acanthosepion; species Acanthosepion pharaonis. The sequence goes on from CAHIKZ030001713.1 coordinate 5,836,558, forward strand.
CTCGGGCACTTACAACAATAGCAACTGCTAAAATGGATAACACATGTAACTCGATGTGACAATAATGACGTAATGAAGACGCTGACATCTACACTACTTCAAACAAAAAGTGAGCAAGTAAACCCTGTCAGCATTAATGCTACAAAGAGTACTAACAGTAACTTTATTTGAGAAACCTACCTTATTTAAGAATTCTTTATGCGTGTGTGTATGTATGTATATTTGCTCAAATATGTTTCATTGAATAATATAATCAAATTGTGTCTACTTATTTTTCTACTGATCGTTTTCAGCTATCTAATCATTTTCTAAATGTTAGGATAAAATTCCGTACCTGATTCCTTCTGCAATTCTTTACCCTTTTCAAGTGCCAGATTACACCGGAAAGGAAGTACTCCTGCTGTATATAGGCAGGAGCTGCCCTGTATTCACATTCCAGTTTCGATAGGGTTCAAAAGCTTATCTGTGCTCCTGTTCTACACCACCTATCCCACTGTCACAACGTCGCAAGCGTCTTTAGCCCATGGTATATCCATACCTTTCCCAAGATTATTTGTACGTAAATCACTATAACGAACCCACGTGGTATTGGAACTCGGCTCAATGATTTCTAACTCCGAGCCGTTATCCATTACAGAAGAAGCATATCCATGTTTACAGCACCTGGTATTCCCAAGCGGTTACATGGCTAGGTATTGATCAAGTTCGATGCTACTTAATTTTGGTGATCGTACGAGTACAAGAAAACATGTAAGAGGTTCTTGACAAAAAATATTTTCATACATAGCTATCCTCATGGCCGCTAGATTCTGAATATTTTACCGAATGTCCTTCATAAGATGTTCATCAAAATTGCAGTCGTTTGCACAATACTATCCACCCGGGCGAATGAACAGAATGGCAGGATAATTCCATGAGATTTGTGCTAATCTGTTTGCTTAATTCCTCTAATCAATTAAGAGAAAATTGCATGCTGTGCACGATCATCACCATTTTGCGCACGTTTCACTTGCATGCCATTCACGCTGGTTGCTTTTCATTCGTTTTGACGCGTACAGCCGTTTTCTGAAGAGAAGCGACATTTTTACAAAGTCTGATATTTTTTGTATTTCTTTAAAACGATTTCTCTACTCATATACAATTTTTAAGCTTAACTGCAAGAAGACACACATAATGTTGAATCGTTATTGAATATTGGCAAACTGTATTATATTTTTTCTTTCTTTCCTTAAATCGCGCTCTTGGCTTAGTGTTAGGAAATATTGGAAGAGTTAAGTCAATCTTTTTGTTTATTACTATTATTATTATTATTATTATTATTATTATTATTATTCCTTTGATTTTTGGTGGGTACACATTTCTCTCCGAGGCCCGCACAGAGACCTAAGGTCAGAAATGGCATCCTATTTTCCACTGAACCATTAAACACACACACAAACACGCACATATTTTGCATAAATAAAGCACTTCGTAATATGTGGGCTATTATATTATTATTATTATTATTGTTGTTGTTGTTAATGATGATGTTGTTATCATTATCATCTATGAATATATTTATAGTTAATATAATATATCTGAAAAAAAAAACTATGTAGACATGTTTCGTCATTCAAAAAGCGTCACCAGAAATGTCATGTCATCTGAGTGCTGTTATGACTTGAAGTCCCAATGCAAATCAGTGCGTGTTCTCCTTTTGTAGCAATTTTATAAATATGTGTTAATAATTCCATTTCCTTTGATAAGTCAAGAAATTGCTATAGGTCTTCCAAATTCTTCAATTCTTTTACGGAGAATGATGCAATTTTATTGAAATTCCTTTAAAGACTTTTGTATATATGTATACTGTGATTGTTCATCCATTCTCTAAAAATTCTCTCTATCATCTTGTATTGATGACGAAAAGAGTTATTTAACAGTTTTTCTGTTTGCAAAGCTAATAATTTGCAGCGCTAACTCCAATAATCATATCAAGTCCTTCTTTGATTTTAGTTTCGTCAATACACTAGACGCCAGTATCATAACTGTCCACTTCCCGAGGCAATAGTTCTTGTTTTTCTTTTTTCACTCGTTCATTAACATTAAATTTTTTTTATATGCATCTGGAGATATTTAGAAAATTTTAAATAAGAAGTTGCCAAATTTTAACAGTTTAAAACCGGAGACGTCATTATATTCTCCACTAAAAATATTATTTCAAATAAATCTGCAATATCGTGACTTACATAAATCATATAAAACGCTTGAATTTTGTTTTACCATAACTGTATTGTCTTTGAAATTAGTTCTTAGACTTACTAATTTCATAGTTATTATTTGCGATAAGATTTTATCGTGCATTATTTTAACACAAGTGAAATAATATGAAGTTTTCAGATATTAAATAAAAAAAAAAGTGAGAGCGAATCCCGTCGTGTTGTGAAGGTTCAGATTTATCCAATGATGCACTTTGATCAGAAAAAAAAAAAACAGGTAAAAAAATTGTGATGAATTTACAGTGTGGTCCAAATATAAAGTACATATATGTCTATTGGAACCTCTGCGAAGCCTTTTCAAAATTTATGTCGGAAGCATTTGCGACATGGTGCTCTTTTTCTCGCAGACGGCACCCACCTGAACCTACTCTAATATGCAATCGACAAAATAAAAAAAAAACGCGCATGCGCGCAAATAAAAATATGAATGGCGGCAGTTTACCCCTGGCACCTCTCTCTCTCTCTCTCTCTCTCTCTCTCTCTCTCTCTATATATATATATATATATATATATATACAGACACATATTTATAGGAGAAACTACAGTCTGATTTCGTTAGATAATTAGGTAGGCGTGTTGAGAATGAAAGGCAAATCTTATGTGTGTATGTGTATTTTATATTAATACAATAAAGGTATGGTTTTTGCATTGGCGTCTTCCGGTCGGAATAAAAGAACAAAACTGCATTTTTTGTTTTGTTTTTTTGTGCTAAAGTCGTTAATGCCTGTATGTTAAGTAGGCACCTTCCGGTTCCAATGAAAGGAACAAAACTGCTTTCAATAAAATGTTTTCGCCTTCGTCTGATTTCTACACATTTTTCCATATCTAACACGCATATAAAGGGTGGGATGGATAAACTGTCGTCCTAATTGCGCAGAAATAAAAATAACACTGATATCTCATTTTAACAGATATATTTATAAAAATTACACAAAAATATCTTGATATACTAGAGAGTAGGTTTAATCAATAAAATCTCCATTGGCTTCAACCACCAAATTCGGGAGTTCTTTTCTTCTCAGAATGATCAGAGTGAGTTTTCCGAGCAGCCAGATCTTTGCAATCACCGTTAGATTTATCCAACTCTTTCTGAATCTTCTGTAACATCCAAAGATTGATACCCAATGTTGAGGGGTTCTCCCCTTTTTACATAAATGGATTCACCCAGGGTATACATATGCTACTGCTAGTGAATACCCGGGGAGCGAACGAGAAGAACGAGAAAGAATGAAGAACGAGCACATACCCGAACGAACGTAAGAAGCAAGAGTCACAGTGAGCAAGCACGTAGACTCAGTAAGAAGTCATACAGTGATACGTCGATACCAAAGACTATATATATATATATATATATATATATATATATATATATATATATATATTGCTACTAACCCGGATTCCTGGAACTACTAACCTGCCTTACCAGTTTGTATTATTAAGTTAATACATTTATTTTCCTATATTCCCTTTTGGCGTTTGTTATTTATTGGTACCGGATTTCATTCCTGGAATCCACAAAACCCAAACACTCTGAAATATTCGTACTGGAGCTTCTGGAGCGAATGCCAAGCAGTCGAACATGCAGAATTCTAATTCCTGGAGGGGTGAATTGTGCCATGGGACTTTTTTCTCACAAGAACACTTGGGGACTTTCAACAGTAACAACTGCTAAAATGGATAATACACGTAACTCGATGTGAAAATAATGACGTAATGAAGAAGCTGATATCTACCCTACTTCAAACAAAAAATGAGCAAGTGAACCCCGCCCCCCTTAATGCTAGAAAGAGTAGTAACAGTTAGTGTATTTGAGAAACCTAATTTATTGAAAAATTATTTTAAGATAAAGATTCTATAAATTACAACCGACAGGTGTCACTGGTTGCTCAGTCTATGAATGTTGAATGTTTCTTTATAAGGAAAAGGCTAATATTATTATTTCCATCACCATTCTTAATGTTATCCGCTTTGGGAGATTATTTCATTGTACGTCACAGTTAGAAAATGTATGACTACTTTACCACAATATTACCAAAGCTTGTCCAATTTAGTCGATATAAGAGTTCTGAAGCTGTCGATGATGGTGTAAGCATGAAGTCACAAGCCTTAGTGACTGAGTTTTTGACTGTAATAATCCTGTTGAAACTGTTATTCACTAAGTATAAAACAGACTTTCGCACTGTGGTTGTTTTAAGAAAGACACGTATGCCAGAATCGGTGTTTTAAACATGGACCTGCTAACTTTCCTAGCAGACATGTTTACTTAGAAAACCAATCTCCAGCAGTCACAAATCTATCTATATATTTTTCCATCTCTGTCTATTCTCCCTATATATATAAATACATGGGTATGTACAAATAAATATATTGGCTACGCATGCGCCGCGCTCTCTCACAAGTTAACTTGACATTTGTCAAATGTTGTGCACTCCGTGCAGATATAAATGAACATACGAGAAATGAACAAAATAATATTAACCTTAAAAAATTTTAGATAACACCGACATTTTACAAAGGACGGAATTTGGAGGCTGTTGTAATAAAAGAGAAGGCGCCAACATTAAATAAAGCGTTTCTTTTATATATATATATATATATATATATATATATATATATATATATATATATATATATATAATAGAAGCTTACAGCCCTGAAGTTTGAAGAGGTTACAACCATCCTCTCACGACACTTCGAAGTCGGCCTGATTGAAATAACACCACTCAATGAAGTGATTAGTTTCTCCGTATATATATATATATATATATTGACAAGCACAGAGAGATCGTTTCGCTGTTTCACAGGTCATCAGTGCGACTAAACATCCGATTGACTCAAAGCGAGCTTTGGTATCAGTCGGAGATTTTACCCCTAAGCCATTAGCGCGCGGCAGGGATGAAGTTAAATTTAGACGTATTTATATTTAGACCAACACGCCAATGACCAGAGAACTCGATATATATATATATATATATATATATATATATATATATATATATATCAGGAACAATACTGGGGAAATTTTGTGACAACGTGAAAAAATATGAAATAGCGACAATTTACCGATCGTTGTATATATATATATATATATATATATATATAAAGAAATATTCTCTTAAGGTGTGCTATAATTGTGTGGTAAAGCGCTCAATATCAGAGATAGAGCGTGTGTAAATATAAAAGTGAAAATTGAAGTCAACACTTAGAGGCGACAGGCTGTTTTATGCGACGTGGCCTGACGATTGCGGGTAGCTTAAAACAGCCTTTTGCCTCTAAGTGTTGACTTCAATCACACACACACACACACACACATATATATATATATATATATATATATATATATATATATTCGTATGTATGTATGTATGAAAGTCCTTGTGTTTTTTACGTCGAAATTTGTTGCCTCAATATATATGCTCACTTTCAGTGAATATGTTTGACACTAACTTTCGCTATCGTTTGTAGACAAAATGAAACGCGTGTTCGATTATTTCATGCATCTGTACATAATTCTGTAAGTGTAATCTCCTTTTCTTTTAAATAATTAATTATATTTAGAAAAAGTGCGTGTGTTGGGAAATAACAGACTTCATTTGGCTAGAAGAATTTGACATGAATTCGTAAATCCGCATCTCAAGGCGTGCATTTTGGAGTAGAGGCAAAATCCACACTCAGGGGAAGATTCGTCAGATAATGAATTAGATCATTTGTGTAAATAAGAGATTTACACGCTGTGTCGGCTTCGGAATGACGGGGGATTTTGCCTATGGGAGCTACACAGAATTGGCTTATGCTCACATCAACCATAAAACCATCATGTGTAGGATTTAATCGATGTTTTCAAAGGGGAGTTTCAGTGGAAATTTAGCCTCTGTATTTGATCACTACAGCCATGGAGAGAGCATGATTTAACATTTAAGCAAAGGTAACTGAGATGCATTGCACCTTCAAGCTGTATTTTAAACTTGTTTCACCTGACATTGAACTAAACTCGGCTTTGTAAGTATCAAATATACTGAACCAGAGAAGAAGAAGAAGAAGAAGAAGAAGAAGAAGAAGTAGAAGAAGACGAAGTAGAAGAAAAAGTAGAAGAAGAAGAAGAAGGAGACGAAGAAGAAGGAGACGAAGAAGAAGGAGACGAAGATAAAGAAAAAGAAGAAGAAGGAAAAAGAAGAAGATGCAGTAGAAGAAGAAGAAGTAGAAGACGGAGAAGAAGAAGTAGAAGAAGAAGTAGAAGACGGAGAAGAAGAAGTAGAAGAAGAAGAAGAAGTAGAAGACGAAGTAGAAGACGGAGAAGAAGAAGAAGAAGAAGAAGAAGAAGAAGGAGACGAAGAAGAAGTAGAAGGAGACGAAGATAAAGAAGAAGAAGAAAAAGAAGAAGATCCAGTAGAAGAAGTTGAAGTAGAAGACGGATAAGAAGAAGAAGTAGAAGAAGACGGAGAAGAAGAAGAAGAAGAGGAAGAAGAAGAAGAAGAAGAAGAAGAAGAAGAAGAAGAAGTCCACTATCACCAACATATCAAAAAGAAGAACAACAAAAACGACCAAAATATCTAGAAAAACAAGCACAAGAATAAGAACAACGTTACTGATTTTCTGCTTGGTGTATGGGATAAACATTGTAGTGCTCTATGAAACAATAGCATTAGGTCTCATATCCAAAGTAAAAACGATCTTAAACGCCATTTTTTCTTCTACACCGCTTTTTGGTACAAAACTAAAAGTTTGACTAGAAAAAAAAAATCGTTTTCTTTTCTTAAAGAGCCTCACAAGAGAATTGCATATGGAATCCATGCATAGAAGCAAACACGTTCAGAAATATCTAAACTGTAAGCTATATACAACCGCTTTCTCAGTCCCATGGTTAAAAAGGGCTTCAAGTAAATGGTACGTTAGTAATGTAGATGAACATTTTTATCTAAACTTGATGTTCTTTTTTTTATATAGTCTGTCTAAACTATCAGCTATATATAAACGCTCAGATCAATTATTAAATATGGCTTCCATGGAATTAAACATGTAGATCTTAAAGAATACAATGCTTCTTCGAACCTCGTAGGTTAGATGCGACAAAATTACAAAGAACCGTATCAAATAAGAGAAACTACATCACTTAAGGTCTTTGAACAGCAGCAAAAACTTAAAAATGGTTTTCACCTGCGACTTGAAGAGAATATAATGAGATAATGAAGATGTTGGTGTTTAACATTGGAGGATTCTCCAACAAACAGAATATTTTCAGTTAAGGTTAAATTGAATGAACCACTTAGAATGTTCTTGACTCCAGAGGGAATGATGGATTCCAGTGAAGAATTTAATTAAGACTCATGCGTTGGATGGAATATAGTTTGAAGCATTGTGTCGAATCTGCGAAATGGCCAAGCGAGGAATCCGGAAGACTTTTAATAGGAAAATTGTCTCCCGGAGAAGATGACAAATATTGTAATTGCATTTTGACAGTAAAACATGGAAATGTAAGAACGAAAAACATTCTTGAAATATTTCGGAAAAAAAAAACACTCGCTTTCACATAGGAGATCAATGTTTGAACGTTATTTTTTTAATACTGAAATTCAACGAAAAGAATGTGGAAATGCATCCCAAGTCAAAGGATTACGATTATAAAGGTTATAGTGATCTTGTAAGAGCGGGCACAAGGCCGAAAATATGGGCCAACAAGTGAGGTTCAAATTCACTACTCAATCGTAATTCTTCTAGCGAGACAAGCTCGTTACCGCTTAAGCCACATTAAAGTGCCCCTATTAAAATGGTTATTATCATTGAAGTGTGTGATATGAAAGAAATATGTTATTAAGTGCAGATTATGTGGATAAGGAGAATAGACAACGATTGATCTTTGAGTAGTATGTAGTGCTCAAGTAAACATCTACGTGGGAGTCTATTACACAATGCGCCAATTGTGTTTCCATGGAATTTTCTCTTATCATTTTGAATATTTAGGAAATGGAAATAAGGCTGTGCCAAATGACGCAGAATTGCGAAATGTTTATTATTTGTTGGGTGCGAGGGGATAAAAATCTTATTTTTGTGTAGAGTATGAACTCAGCGAGAGACCTAAAACTAAGCACGAGTTTTCTATTAGAATATGCGTCATTCTGACAGATTCTAGACTGTTGCCCCATACAAGTGTCCGCGCCCTTTGGCAATATTTGGCTGTGATATACAGATTGTCTTTGCATCAATCATAATACGTGTGTAACATGTGGCATTTGAAATATGACGTTTAGAATGTGACCCTGGAAAATGCAAGTACGAACAACGTTGGCCTAACAAGGTTCACATATACAGTTTTGTTTGCCATCAAATCTAGAGAGATATAAGTGAATTCTGAATGGTTTCACACTCGAGCCACCTCCCAAATCAATGACAAAACTTCAGAATCGTTTTTAGAGAAGTGTTTAATATATCCTGGTAAATAAAGAACCTAGATCATTACAGAGTGTATATGTGGAATATTTATTGGATCGCCGCGCTTTTTGAGTGGATTTCAAAAATAATATCATATATTATCTACCATTAATTTTCGCCATATTCACCAGATGACAGAAACCATATCAGTTGTGGACTCTCAACAGGAGCAAGGAAACCCCAAATATTCTTCTGAGACTTATCTTCCTGTGTTGATTCCAATCCATATAGGAATTAAATTCCTGTCACCAAATATATTAAGAAAACGTACAGATGCATGCGGTAATATCTTACTAGCAATTAAGGTGGGCCAATCTTGATAGCGTCCACCATATTTTCGTCTTATTTGTCTTAAAATCAGAACGCTGCCATCGCTTTTCTCTATTTCTTCTGTGCATTAACAACTTTCTTAGTTTCTGAAATTTGTCCTCATCATATTGCCTAATTTTGTCTTCCATATCTTATTTACTTAGCAATATTTCGTCCATGTTCTTTTCTTTCATTTGTTATAGTTTATTGCTAACTTTGTCAATTCTGTTTATTGGACAGTTCTGTAAATTACATTTAACCATGGCAAATTACTCTACATCCTGAAAAAATAGTTTTTAATGGAAATATTTTATGAATATCAAACCATGATTAGTACTGGCAACACGGTCTATAAATTCCGAATGTTTGCTTATAAGGAAACGGTTAATATTACCAAACCCATAAGTATCCCCACAGATCTTAGCCTCTTTATGGCAGAGGAATTAGTCTACGTGGTTTTTAAGACTACCAGAGAATCTAAATTCTTCCTACAGGGAACATTTCATACACATCGAAATAAGGTTGATTACGAATATGCAAGTATGTTTGATGAAGTGGTACAGATTTCTACGAGGTCCGCTTTGACGTTGTCAAGATAGAAGATGAGACACAATCGATTGGCGTGTTCCTGACGATTTTCATCAATCGCAACCTCTGATTGATCCAACTGAGAAAATCATATATCTGAAAATCAATGTCTATTTTTTTTCCGAGGGAACAATGCTCTTCTAATCACATCAGAAAATAGCATCACCTTCAAATGCAAACCAGCCTTAGGAAAGGTTATCGGTGGCTCATTTCGTCGCCCTGAGGGCCGTTTTAAATCAGCGTACTCATAAACCATACATTCTTCATGTGATCGTGCGTTAAAATAATAGGTTGTTTTTTTTTTAACAGATATTTTCAGATATGAATGCGGTTCATTAATCAGTCAAATCGTGAAACAACCAAACATCCAAATGTTTTTAAATGTATTACAACGTCCATATGAGAAAAGTGGATTATCTCTGCGATGTTACGTGTCGTGTAATTTGGATAATTGTTAATAGGCATTTTGATTTGATCGTCAAGACTAAGTCGTTTGTCACGTGAAAGAAAAGTATCAGCTATGAGAGTCCAAAGACTTGAAAGTGAAATAGTACTAGAAACGGGTGAGGCAACTTGTTACACCAGGGCAGAACGTTAGAAGGCTAGAGAGGGTGAAGATTATCTTGAATAAGTTGGAAAATGATCATGGAATATATATATATATATGTATACACACACACACACACACACATGTATATATATATATATATATATATATATATATATATATATATATATATGTTGAAGCTTAAATAAGCATGGAATAATACAACACAAAATGTACGTTAACAAAATGTATTGAAACAAAGAATAGGTACACAATATTTACAGTTAGTTTGGTATATTCTTGGGAAGACTGTTCCTGCATAATGGGTTGACTAAATCGCAGTCGGGCAGAGTCTCTGGATTCAATTTCTTAATCTCTACTATCTTCCCCGTCTTCCGGTACCAACCCATATTTATATGGTCGGTAGTCCGCTTATGTAAATTAGGTGTATCATACACAACAATATATATACATATATATATATATTGGAATATTATTTCACTACTTCATGGGCTTCCGAACCTCTGATTAATTAATGGTGAACATGTCACTTTCCTTTATGATGGAATTCATCACGATACTTTTGTTAAGCGCAGATGGTAATTATGCATTCTCCTGGCTCCTGGGAGAGTTCAGTACTGTTATAAAAACCAATGGGGATCCCAGTAAGATTATTTTGATCTTTTCTAAGATACAATTTTGCTTTTGCACGTTTTGGACAATTTTGCAGTTACACCCGATAGATACACACACACACAAACGCATACAGATATATATATATATATATATATATATATATATATATATATATATATATATATAGGAAATGTTCTTCACAAGACTCACGTCTTCAGAAATTGTCTAAATAACCGGAACGTCTAAACAAGAAGATTTAAAGGAGGTCAACTCTTCTTCTGATTTTTTTTCTGTACTCAATCCTATATTAGACGTGTGAAAAATTAACCAGCGTTTAATTATTATTTCTTTTCAATCTGAGGCAAATAAGTAATTGTAGTCCGTTTAGGCACGAAAAAAAAATGCACACAAAATTCTACATAGGAATATGCACGCATTAGCGCCAGAAAGAGAAGCAGAAATGTGAAAATGAGGAAACGTATAAAACTGTGTATTATTAGCAATCCATTATTTCCTTTTCTGTTATGAGGAAAAAATATGTTTGAAACGATTAGTTTTCTTGTTATATATTTCTTACTTCTTAATCATTTTCTTTCATTCGTAACTGTTTTGTTTTTCTGTTATTTTCTTTCATTTTTCTTTCGCAATTCCTATCAGATATCGTTTTGGTTTGAAAATTTGGATTTACTTTCGAAAAAAAAAGAAAGAACGCTAGGATGCAGATGTTTTTCGCTTTAGGCAATTTGCATGCTGTATTATTCAACATATTATACCAAAATCCATTAGTGTAGTTACTTAAAAAAGTAAAAAAAAAAAAACAGGAATGTGCAAATGAAAATCAATCCAAATTCTGGATTCGACTAGTTTCAATGTATAGTCTATGAAAGTGGTTGTTTTAAAAGGCTAAATATTTTGAAAAAGAAAAAAAAAATTGAAAAAATAGAAATCTGCTTCTGCCAAACAACAAGCTGCAGTTTTCATAAAACGTATCAGTCAAGCTAATTGTGGTGCTTAGATCTTATTTGGCTTTGGCAAAATTTCACCCAGCGCTCTTCAATCACAAAACGTTTCCAAATAATTAACGAACATTTGTTAATCATTTGAAATCTAAAAATATATTATAACGTCAAGGAAAATAAATTGTAAACTGGTTTCAAAATATTATTATATTTTCGGGGATAGTTCTGTTGATTCATTTGCATTAAAATTAATTGTTTTTGTAAGAAGAGGATTTCTCTTGAACAAAAAAATAGCAAAATTATAGCCAAATTTATTTTGGTTTATTCAAATAAATATGCGCGTCTGTTTTTACTGGTTGATTGATTTGCTTTCAACGGCTTATAAAACATTTACAGATTACTTAAAGTCAAATTCGTTCTTTTAGATTGTAAGGACTTTTTAGATGAGAATGATTTAGTGAAACAAGTTTTATTAATGAAAACATACTTGAGAAAAAAAGACTTGAATTCATACCTTTCCCCCAGAGTATTTGCGAGGAAGTAAGTATAACGAACTCAACTGGAATTGGAAGTTAGCTCTCCGATTATCAATTCCGAGCCATTGCCAATTACACCACCCGCACTTCCAAGCTTACAGCACATGGTATTATCAAGCGGCCACTCATCTAGGTACAGACAAACTTCGACGTTGCTTAATATCGGGGATCGAACTTGGACCGCTGTTTCAACGTGATATAACCGTAGGCCTTGTTCTTTTTATAGCAGTTCTACTGCTGCTGTATACACCGAAATTCTACAAATGTCAGTAGCAATTTGAAGTGTTCAGTCAGGACTTGAAATTTTATAGAAAAAACAGAAAACTTTTTGTAATATTCATGAATTATTTTCTTATCCAGTTTCTGATATATATATATATATATATATATATATATATATATATATATATATATATATATATTAGGCCCCCTCTATCTGTTTTCCAACAGAAGGAAGTACTATAAACAAGCTTGAAATTCAGTGTATATCCTTTTGCCGAAGTTTAATTAACTTTGTATTTCGTAGCGTTAAACATGTTGGATTTCGTGCCAAAGGAAATGTATTTGCGGTGGTATTTTACTGTACTATTTTATTCAAAGGAAATCTGCAGCTGAAGCGCACAGATTTCTTGTTCATACTTACAATGACCATGACCTCTCCTAAACAACAGGCAAAGATTGGTTTTTCCGCTTCAAAAATAATGATTTTGATAGTGAAGCTAAAGAACGCACCGAAAAAGTTTGAAGACGAAGAAATGGAGGGATTCATTCATGAAGATTTATGTCAGGCGCAAGCTAAACTTGCAGAATCATTAGGAGTTGATCACACAACAGTTTGGAAACGTATGAAAGCACTAAGAATGATTGAAAAGCACGAACATAGGGTACTTCACGAATTGAAGCCGAGAGACGTCGAACGGCGCCTTGTCACTTGTGAACAGCTGAATCAACAGCAGAAAAGGTAAAGTCTTTTGCATCGTATCGTGACCGACGATGATAAGTTGATACACTACGATAACCCTAAACGTAGAAGATCTTGTGTTAAACCCGGCTATGCATCAACATCGGCGGCAAAACCGAATATCCATGGTTCATAGAATCTTCTCTGCATTTAGTGGAATCAGGCTGGATGTAGTTTGATAAGAGCTGCTCAAATCGACCGATACCATTACGGGAGATTGCTATTGACTACAATTGATGCGTTTGAGTCAGGCATTGAAGAAAAATCGGCCCCTATGCGAGCAGAGACAAGATAAAGTGATTTTACATGAAAACGCTAAGCCACATGTTACAAAACGGATAAAAAACTACCTGGAAACGCTTAAATGGGAAGTGCTACCCCACCGGCCATATTCACCAGACATTGCACCATCGGATTATCACTTGTTCAGATCGCTGGCACATGGCCTAGCTGAGTATTTGGTCGAGAAGTGGTTAGCCTCAAAAAAGACGTGTTGTTTTCCGACATACTATTCAAATGCTGCCAGAAAGATGGAAAAATAGTGGCTATCGATAGACAATACTTTCAGCGAGAATTTATTCAAGGACTTAATATATATATATATATATATATATATATATATATATATATATATATATATATATATATACATACTATAGTAATGATACAATATGGCATTCCGCATGGAATTTCCAGGAGAATATAAATCCAGGAGAGCTCTTTGTCATTTATTCATTAATTAATTTACTATTAATTAATGAATATCAAACACTTAAAAACCCATAGGTAATATTTTTTATTTTTAGTCAGAATTGAATGTTTGGCCCCGTTCACAAAAACAGATGGGCTTGTTTCAGATTCACTTTATGACACAGTGAGGTTAGTACGTCAAAATATGTCAACACCCTCTAACTTTTTCCCACTTTCTAAAAGACAATAGCTCATGTTTTTAACCCGGTATATTTTTTTCCATTGCGTTTGTAATTTGTAGGTGTTGAAGATTAGGAACTGCTGTTTTTAGAGCTCTCTTGAAATAAAAATTATTACCTATGGGTTCTTAAGTGTTTTATGTTCTTTAATTAGTTAATTAATAATAATAATAATAATAATAATATATATATATATATATATATATATATATATATATATATATATATATTAAGCTTTTCACACCAAGGAAGGTGAGAGTGGCATTAGTACGCCAGGGATTACAGAGATTGAAAGTAAGAGAAAAAAAAAAGTGAAGTGATATTAAAGAAAGTGTAAAAAGAAGAAAGAAGGAGGATAAAAAATAAGAGGGACTAAGGCATCAGAAGATATCGATTGATATTACATTTCTTTTTTTAAGATTATATTTATCTGAGAAGCAAGTAAGTGGAAAGTATTTCCACTGCCAGGAGGTGCGAGGGAAGAATCTGTTGACGTAGAAGAGGCGCTTACATTTAACAGTTTCGACAGTAAAAGGGTGGGACCGATATGCCAAGCTAGAAGCACGTTCAAATTCATGCACTTGGAACACCAGAGAAAATAGCTTGTCAGAGCCGATGCGATGAAAATATTTATAGAAAAGGGAAGCCACATGAAGTCTCTGAGAAAGTGATGGTCTCGATATGCTAAGTCGGGATCGATCACATTGCATATCTGTCTTTGCATATTGTCGAGAATCTAGTTATGAACTGCGAGGGCACAAGACCATATATGGCAACAGTATTCAATGCATGGACGAATTGTAGATTTGTAGATGTAAAGGATAGTCTTTGATGGGAAAAAAGCTTCTTGAACAACACAGAGAAGTGTAAATATACATATATATATATATATATATATATATATATATATATATATATATATATATATATATATATACGGTTTCGTAAAAATGAAATCTTTATTGAAGTCTCTTTCAAATACAACTCAGATTACTGTTCCTTTAAAAGAGCGTCTCTTTATCTTTGATTACCAGAAGGAATTATATTGGTATACGTCTAAAAATACCTTGTGGCAGTGTTCATAATCAATGTTATTGAATTTTGTTTCTTTCTTTTTTTTATTATTAATGCTGCCATTATTTTTAATATTTTTACATATAAATGGGGCAATTATACTTGTATTTTCTACTAGTATGTTCCGGATGGAGCTTGGTAGGTTCTCGTGTGTGTTTAAATGAGTTCTCATTCAGCTATGGTCAGGTATAATGTGAGTCGTCTAAAAAGGCATATAGTGGTTTGAACAATATAATTATTTATCCGTTTGATTTGATCAGAAACACAGTTCCTTAGGGGGCTTTTGAACAGTTTTTACAGAATTTGTAACCAGAAAAGAAAAAAAAAGAAAAAATTTATCGTAGTGCCTTTTTTAATGATATAATCGGACTTGTTACGAAATTTGCTTAGTACAACTCTATCACAAAATAAAGTTGAATTTTAAGAACATTAAAAAAACCTAATGAAAATAATAAGATTTCTTTGTCTGCCATATTCATTGAAACATATATCATAGAATGGGTATTGGCCAACTATTCAATACATACACAGAGGTACTCATCAAAATCAAATTCACTTCAGTAGCCTCGTCAAACACTCTTTGCACACCTTCGTCACCGCCATTTGGGGGAAAAAGGCAATAGGCAGAGAGGATGATGATCCTGATGCAAGGAGGCAAGAAATATACATTCCATTCTCATGGTAGACATATTCAATTAAATAATTATTCCACTGGATTCTTTACTGGGGTTATATAAAGATATCTCAGCCTAACCCAATTTCTACCTGACATTCTATAAGATGTACCACCTGGTTTTGTGACAGAGACTATTTCATTGTACAGGCAACGGACTTCTTCTCTAATTTGCAATGTCAAGTATGAAATTCTCAAAGGATTTATCAGCAAATATCGTCGACCAGGTAAGTTTATTTTCGAACGAAATCAAAGATCACGTCTTATCTTTGGAAGAAACTGTTACTCTCTGCACCCAGTAGGTTTTCATACAAAAGGAAAAAAATACTAGGCCATAAAAATAGCGTTAAAATCTCGTGATATATATATATATTTACCAGACAAAGCTTATTTACATGCTTTCTAGATATTGCAGTCTTGAAATAGGCATCAGGATAGTTATAAAGAAACAATAATTGTTGTATGTTGTATGTCATAAATAGAGAAACAAGAGACCTTTTTAGCAATATTTCACATTAGCATTTTTTTCCCATTTTCACTCAGTTTTCCCAATATATTTTATGTCTACCTTAAGAGAATATATGCAAGTATCTTTATAGTTTATATATACATAGGTTTAAATCTATGTAGAGATTTGATTATATATATATATATATATATATATATATATGATTATATATATATATATATATTATATATATATATATGATATATATATATATATATATATATATATATATAGTCTGTATATATATACACAAGAGAACTGAAAGGTTCTTCATATGACCATGAAGCCATACGACCAAGATATACTATGTCTGTTATTTTATTCTTCTTAAGTATTGGGACGAATCCTCAAATTTTCACTTTTCTCGTGTACATATATATTTAGAATATTTAACGCCCAGCAATATATATATATATATATATATATATATATATATATATATATATATATATATATATATTACCATTTAGTCAAAACGTATAAAATATATGAATATAAAGACACTTTTTTAAATTGAAGTTAATACTGCATATATACGTAACTTACATTTGAACGTTAAAATAGATACATGCTAGCGTATGTAAGAGTGATTTTATGAAAATAAAAAAATCCTGAGAGTGTACCGAAGACTGAAAATTTCCGCACGTCTGAGTCGGCACTCTATAAATACTGTAATAAGTAATTATATCTATAGTTCAATATTCATTATCATAATTTCTGTTAAGTTTTAGACACGGTAAATTAAAGACTTATATGTATATTGATAGATAATACGCCAAGATTAAGTCAGATATTTATAAAGATTTATACGTAGGCAAATTAAAAGGGAGTAACCAGTATAAGCGGCATTAAAACATTATGATTAAGTTAGATATTTATAAAGACCTGTACGTATATTGATGGATAATATTTGTAGTATGCATTATTATTAAATGGAAGTCATTCTAGTCGCCTGAAGATACAATGAGCGTGAAACACGAGTAACGACACGGTCTCCCCTTGCTTAAGTGTTGAAGTTTGCCTTTTGGTCTTTCTTTCTTTCTTGTTAATAATTTTTCTTGCCTTTTTACTTCATAGTGGTTTTTTATTCTGTGTTATATATACATATATATATATATATATATATATATATATATATATATATATATATATACACTAAGTAGAGCAAATCTTACTCTGAACCTAAAGAGCTAACGTATATTGACGACCCGTGTAGGTGTACCATAGGTAGGTTTGCCTGGCTCTTTATGTACATTTTATATATATATATATATATATATATATATATATATATATATATATATATATATATATATATATATATATATATATATATATATATATATATATATATATATATATATAGAGAGAGAGAGAGAGAGAGAGAGAGAGAGGAGGCACGCTGGAGTAATCGATAGCGTGGCTTGGATTGAGGAATCGCAGAGCCGAGTTCGAATTCCAGTCGAATCAATTACATTCACATACGTGCTAATACCTTTGGGAAAGGTATGAATCCTCTTCCTCTCCCTCCAGCTATGGGTAAAATAGCATGACAGACTGGGTTCTATAGCCTTGGATGGCAACTTGTCTAGGAGAAGGACAACTCTGAATTCAAAACCTGCGGAGGGTCGTTTGGGAACCTTGTGGCATTCGGTGCACCAGATCTCTGTATTCGTCCCTTCAAAAAGTGTAGATGGTCCTGCACGAGGTCTTCACCAATATAGTCAAATCTCATGTGCCGGTGTCGGGCTGTCGGTTTCCTGGAAACTGATCTGCTTGACCCTCATACGTCGAATCTCGACGGGAGAGTCGATTATATATATATATATATATATATATATATATATATATATATATATATATATACCAAAACTTTGTTTATTTGGAATATCAATTTTTTTTTTTTAAATTAAAGATATATGTCTGAATAAACTGCTGAAATTCGTAAAAACGTTTGGATATATTAAAGACCTCGGATATACACGGTTTAGACAAAGAAAGTAACATATATTCTATAATTGCAACACTTTTAATTAAAACAGATATCATCCCAAATAAAAAATATACTGAGAATTCCAAATATATCAATGATAATAATAATCTTAATATTCGCCGTTTACCTTATAAGGAAACATTTGGCATTCATTGACCGAGTAGCCAGTACTGCTTTCAGTTGAAATTTAGAAAATCTATTTCTTAAAACATTTTCTTGAATCCAGTAGCTGTTAAGCTATTTCCCAAATTGATAGTTTTTTCGTCCCAAATTCATATTTGAAGTAGTGTGGAATGTTAACATATTCATTATGTCGTTATTTCCTCTCCGAGTTACACGTGATATCCATTTTATTTGGTGATGTGGTTCTTATCTGGTACAGTTCTTTATTAGTGTTTCCAATGTGCAAAGAAGGATAATCTTTATCAATGTAGCAATATGAGTCAACTGAGGCTCTGTTGAATTTAAAACAGCTGAACCCCTTACCAATGCAATAGTTATCAGTAAGTGAAGACACCTTCGAACTACAGAGCAAATGACGCAGACAGAGAGAAATTCACGGATTGAATATAATTCTTCACTTTTAGGCGAATATGACAGGATAAAGAAAATTGTTATCTATAAAACTGACCATCTCCAGAAAAGACACACACTGAGGGACGAAGCGAGCCTTGAAAAACGGACAAGGAAGGCACGTGTTAGACTATACACATTTCCCCCCTCCTCCTCCGCCTCGTCTCAAATTGTCTCATAGCAGTCGGTTATACCTCAAGAATAAAATATGAGTCGACTGAGGCCATGTTGAATTAAAAACAGCTGAACCTGTTGGAAAAATGGTTATCAGTAAGTGAATACAACCTCAAAGTACAGAGCTAGAGGCTCAGACAGAGAGAAAGTCACGAATTTATGATACTTCATCATTTTAAGGCGAATATGGCAAGGCATAGTAAATTTTTATCTATAAAACTGACGATCTCCCGAAAAGGCACAACCTGAGGGACGAAGCGGGTCTCGGAGAACGGACAAGGAAGACACCTGCTAGGCTGTGTACTTAAACTTCACCTACACCTCGTTTCAAATTCGCCCACTTATAGCAAGAATAAAATCTGGTTTACTACTAGAAATTGTTTTGTTTTTCACTCGTGGTTTAAAAATAATTTTTAAGCCACAAATACACCCTGTCTAAAGACCTGGTGTCTAGTATGAGTTGCAACGCAACTACAAAACTCTCTCAAAGGCTTTTTTCACCATTGATCTTACTAGTTGTTTACGGTCTACAGTTAGAGATTTCTGAACGGGTTTGGCCCCATGCATGACATCTAGATGAAAGTGTCGATCTGATGAGGCAACTTAAGGACATGACGTGAGCTTCAGATTGCAGTTTTGGTTTTGTAGGGACTTTGCGTTATTTGCCGATTGGCCTCAAAATAATTTGCTTTCTTCTTAACCTTGATAAGATGGTCGGTGAAAAATATTGCTTATTCTCTAAATAGAAAATCTTAATAATCAAATCGCACACAGGATTGTAGCATTCCAAATCCATTTCTTTTTTATTTTCACTTCTTCCATATAAGTTAGTTAATATAAGCAAAAACGTAACAAAATGGCCAAAACCCAGGATTACAATTCTATAACTCAAAATATAATATTTCGTTGTCTAACCTAGCATGATAAGTGAATAAAAACGTAATATATGTTCTCCAATAAAAAACAACAGATTTAATAGTAGATGTACACATAATAAAATGAAGACAAACGTTAGGATTTCATCTCTATTCGTCGACATAACATTTTCTTTTAAAGAGTGCTGCATTGGTTGTTCAAAATGTAATGTCTGTTCCTCTTTAATAAGAGATTTAATAGTCGTGCTACACAATGCAGACTAAACTAAGAACAAAATACTCCCCAACATAGTGTCCTTCATTCTCAATCGTTGTCCGAGGATTGATCTAAAAGTAATGTCTTTACTTCTTTAAATGCTTAATAGCGATTTTCCAAGCGTAGCTCGGAAGTGGCAAAAGGCCGAAGTATTGGGCACTCAATGAGGATCGAACTCAGTCGTAATTGTTCTAGCGAGACAAGCTTGCTAACCATTACACCACCTCGAGGTTCCCCTTTAAATGCTTAATAATCGAGGGACGACAACACGAATACAATTGTTTCAGAATTCTAAATCTTATATTCAACGTTGTATCCTGTCGTCCGAACCATGAAAACCTAATGAGAACCTGTACACCCGCCTTTCTTCTGCCTTTATAACTAAATGTGAGTTGACACTTCCACCTTATTATTGTTGAAGTAACTATGACTTCAGAGTGCTCCCTTCCTTGTGCAGTTCTAGAAGTTCTTGGGTAACAAACATAGAATCTCTGAGAATTCTGGGAACCAACTTTGATAAATGTCTTTGGCCTTTAACTGATCTAAACTGCTTATCTTCCTATAGCACACCTCAAAGTTTTCTCAAATTTCCACAAGAGGGAGTACTGCAAGCCCTTATGAAAAAAGACAATTGAGTTGCCGCTGTGGTACCTATCACTGATGTCAATATGACATTTACTCTACTAACGCATCTCCCTTTCAGTGATTATATCAACTGTACTCTTTTGATAACATTTCATTAAACTCTTTCAAATATTTTCAGGGCTTTTCTCCCCACAATGCCAGAAATTTCAACGTGCGTCTAAAAAGTAGACATTTTAAGATAGTCCTTCTTCATTCACTTTCCCGTACACTCAACAAAGTTAAGCATCATCAGACCTGGTTAGTACCTGAATGGGTTAACGCTAAGGAAAACTAGGTACTGTAAGCTTTGATGTGAGGGTGGTGTTATGGATAACGGCTCGATAGTGCAAGTCAGCTTCGTTATATTCACTTACGCATTAATACCTTTCACTCTCTCTTCCAGTTAGAGGTTAAATAGTATGACGTGTATCAGTAAATCGTCATTATCTCCAAAAATGACTAACAATCAAAAAATATATTTTGACTTTAAATATCCCGCAAAGAGATCATAAGCCGAAAATCAATATATTGATTTTTTTTCTGATGAATTTCATTAACATGGATGCAATATTTACAACGCTAAAAACGTTTTACTCAACAGTCTTCTAAAAAAAATTATTATTCCCCTAAAGTATAATTAACGTGGAATCTATAAGTAAACTATTTATTAAAAAAAAAACACTTGAATAAACTGTTTTCATGCTGATATCGATGCTTAGCGATAACGTGCATCACCTAATTTTTACTCATAAATCCTACCTTATAATATCGATTTTTCATTGCTAATATATCCTTCTTTATTATGTCAATTTTTCATTGCTTTCATAGGCTGAAGTATTCTTTAGCAGATGATGTTGTTGATTAAGTGGTACAACTTCATGATTCCATCCTCTAAGAACTTGGCACCTTTTTGTGTAGGGAACTGATCTATAAAGAATGAAAGTGCTTATTAAAAAATTATGAAAGGAACTAAATATATGGCAATCCTAAGTTCAGGTGAGACAGTCGGGTAATTGAAAGATGCCCCAGTCAAGCTGTACCAATTTCTTTTGGGTCTGCAAAGTGACGTGAGGTTTGATTCTGGAACACCACATTCGTTCGATTCGTCACTTTTCTTTGATTACTGACTTCAACCCGTTCAGTTTCGAATTCTGTTTGTCCAACACCTGATTTTACGGTAGGAACTCATACTATACAATTTACAAAGTATCAAATTTTAAAGTGATTAAAAGTGTCTCCGTTCTCTAGTTTCGCCTTCGCTCCATATTGTTATAAATAACCCCTTTTTCATCAACTGTGATCGATCGTTCGAAATATGAGATTTTTGACTTTGTGGATTAAGTGTGTTAAATATAATGTAGTTGAAATAAAATTCATAAATGATTTTTTATTGGTTAGGTAAAGAATATTAAATAATAGTTTCAGACTATTATTTTTTTAGTGGCAGTGTATTTGGCTCAAAGATTCTTGGGGTCAGCTGGTAGACAAAATAGTGATCTCGATTTTGATTGGCAGCGACAAACGTGGGAATGTTAAAGAGATAGAATGTTATTTTGTGGAGTTAAGTTTTACGCGTCGAAGAAAGCAGACGTGTTAATTTCGTGTGTGGAAAACTTGCTCCCCAGTGATGTTGATAAAGCGATCCCACTGGCTAGGTAATAATACATACGTCGACGTGTTAATAAAATAGATAAGTTTAGAAATCCCTTTTTTTCAAGTTCTCATTTTACCTCCGAACCCAAAAAAAACATTTCGACAACCGACAGAGAGAGAAAGACAGCCGAGAGAAGCAAGAAAAGAGAGAAGTATGAAGTTTTATTATGGAATCGACAATGTCGCCCTCAAGACTACGCCCAGCAAGAAGTGGGCATATAACAAGTGTATAACGGGAAATTAGCGGAAGATTCTACTCTTTGTGCCACAAACGATCTACACTGCTCTAAGAATATCATACAAAATGTCGTGTAATATATTCTTGAATATTAAATGAATGTCGAATAGTCGAAAAAAAAAACCGCAATTCAACTTATTTGACATCATTTTCCCCAAGTATATTTAACCTTTCCAATACAATTTATATATCTAGTCATATGTCTATTATTCTGATTTGATTTTACCACTGAAAACTTCAATATATTTCTCTAAATTACCGTATGGCAAACAGGGAATAGTTAGATGGATTATTACTAGAATGGATGGTCTTTAAATTATAACCCTAAAATCTTGACAATAACCATTGTGCTGATTCCCATTTTAACAAATGCATTTGTCTGTTAAAATTGATTGTTTTTTTTTTTTTTGGTTTATCTACATTTTGCATGTTATTTAAAGCCAGAAAATATTCTTAAATTCTGAGAATATTTTTGCGATGATAATCACTTAGTGATACAAGTGTTACTAATTAACCGATATCTAGCGATGAAGAGGGGGATTCATGTCTTTCCCATGTGAATTTGCTCGTAATTAAATATAATGAAGCCAACTGGTATTGGTACTCGGCTCTGCGAGTAACAATTCCGCGCCATTATCTATTAGATCAGGCACACATATAAGCATGCAGTACCTCATATTTCCAAGCGGTCTGCCATCTAGGTACTGACCAAGCTCGACATTGCTTAACTTCGGCAATCTGGCGGGAATTGGTATTTCATCTTGATGTGGACGTACGCTATAAAAAGAGAACACTTTTCTGTAGTTGCTTTGGTTAACCTTTCAAGTCCTTGGTTAGGAAAAACACGTCTGAGTAACATTCTAAATTAATTGATTGGCTTTTAGGAAGATAATCATCCAGTCAAATTATGTTCCAAACACAAACATACCCAAACACACGCAAGCATACACGCACACAAATACACAAACACACAGACACACAGACACGCATACACTAACACACAAATACACACACACACACACAAAAAAACCACACAGGTGCACACACAAGCTTACACTAACACACAAACACACAGGCGTACACACAAACGCACAGACACACACAATCATACACTAACACACAAATACACAAGTACACACACGGGTACGCACAAACGCACACATAAATACATACACACGCACACAAACGCACATAAACATACACACAAACACACACATACAAGCATACACAAACGCACACACAAAGCACACGCATACAACACATACAAGCACACACACACACACACGCTGTATAGTTCCTGATTCTTGAACCTTGAATTTCTTCCGCTGTGCAGAAACCGGATACGGCCAAATACATTGATTGTTATTTGAATTTTATCATTGCTGACAGGTCATTCCGAGGAGGCTATCATTAGAATTTTGAAAACATGGATGGATCCACCTGATATTCTTTTTGTCCGGATTCAAAGAGCACCCATATGGCTGACGTAACTTCATGTTTGACTACCCATGATTTATAAGCTTAACGCGTTCCACGGATTTGTCCAATATTTCTAATTCATTTGACCGAGCCGTTACCGTTGAAGCCTCCCAGACCGTACTGCATCTTGTTTCTCAAATTACCTAAACTGTTCCAAAAATAATTTACAAAATTTTGCCTAATATACAAGAGCATACGGAAGAAAACTGATTGATTTTTTATCAACGAGCGTTAATTTCACTGGCATTTCTCGTAAACATGACATCGTCATCATTGAATTTTCATCCATTAATCGTATCAACATCCTGTCCCTTGTAGCTACAAACTTATGTCTTCATACGAAGGAATATGATTATGATATGCTTTCCTATTCGAATTAAAATGGTTATTTTTGCTAATATATTCACAACGATTCGGACTTTGTAAGCTTTGGCTTTCTTCGAGAGTCTTTCTTTGGATTCAGTTATCTTCTTGCAATCATTCATTTAACTTCCAGGAGTAAATTATTTTAATTGATTTCCATGCTTAAATATTTCATAAATCAACAGTATCATTCCTGGAGAAATAAACTTAGGTCTTAATGAATTCAACCGTTTGTTAAATCATATCTGGTTATCTAGCAGTTGTGGTATTTAAAAAATTCTTGGATATGGTTCCGCTGAGAAGTTACACTCTTTCGGTCAGTGGAGGAAATAAGAAAGTGACACAATGGCGAATAAAACTGTGAATTTAAAAGGATAGGATATACTTCCTAAAAATAGAAATTGAATTGAAATTGTCGTGGATTATATAAAGCATTCGGTTTGGTTTGGTCTGGTTTATTTAATTTAACGGTATATCAACCGCAATCGATTATTTAATGCTCACAAGATTTATAGGATAGATTCGTACGAATAGAATATATATTCATTGTAAGAAATCAATTTGTAGATCAGGTTTCATTGACCTATTTTTGTAAAGAGAGATTTTGTCGAGAGTCAAATGTATTGCTATTAATACTTTTTTTCTACAAAAATGTATTGCTGGTTATTTTTTTCAGAAATGTATTGCTGGTAGTAATTTATTTTTTAAAAATGTATTGCTGGCAATATTGTTTTTCTTCAAAAACGTATTGCTTGAAGCAATGGCAATCTAAACGCCTCTTTTGTGTTCTAACCCTGTTTGTGACGGGATAATGTATAATGTTGATAATATCTGCAATATTAAATAGATTCCACCTTTCTTTAATATTTCTTCTCTCCGTATGTCTTTTTTTATATTTTTCATTTATAAACATTATAATTTTACGCATGTTTCAATACACAAGGCTTAAATATGTAATTGTATTTGCATGCCAGCTATTCTCTAGTGGAGACCACACATAATGCAGTGTTCCACCTTGCCTTTCATAACGAGACAATATGTACATCATCAAGTCAATCCCCTAATAGATAGTGATATTTTGCAGGCCAAGGTTAGCAAGATACTGCAATAATCATTTCCATCAATGCGCCGTTTAATTAGCCAATACGTGTCTCAATGGGACAAGAGTAATTCCAGGTTTATACATCTTAATTTTGAATAAAACGAATGCCGAGTCAAATGTCGAAACGACCATTGATCAACATTTGGTAGAGGAAAAGTCTTTCATTGTACAGAAAGCAGAAATTATATGCCCACAAATCAGAAACTGAAACAAAATTCTTCTAATATACTTGAGACCATCCGATATTTTAAGCTAAAATATATTGTTTAGGAACAAAATTTCAGAAAAAATATTTAGATATTTATGCATACATTTAATCAACATCCTATGTGATATTTTGCTCAAATAATGTCGTCATCTTTGGTACTACTTCATGATTTTATCATCTCATATCTTGCATCTTCCTGTGTAATGAACTGATATAAGTGATTTTTTATCATTCTTCTAGAGAATGGGCGTTCTTCATATTAAAAAGTATGAAAGGAACTAAAGAGTCGGCTATTTGAAAGATATCCCAGTGAAGCTGTACCAATTACTCTCAGCTCTGCAAAGCGACGTGAGGTCTGATGTTGTCGTGATGAAAGACCACACGCGCCTGATTCGGCAACTGAAGGCACTTTTCATCGATTACTCATTTTAATCTGTTCAGTTTCGAATTGTATTCATGCAACACCTGATTTTACGGAAAGAACACATACTATACAATATAAAAAGTAACAAATTCGAATGCAGACTATTTTGGAGTGATTAATAGTGGTTCCGTTCATTGACCCTAGTTTCGCTCCATATTGTTGTAAACAATCGATTTTTCCTTGGCTGTCATCGTTCGATGCAAATATGAGTTTTTTTTATGGGACTTCAGCAGAGAAATGAAACTTGAATTAAGTGGTCGAAATCTGTATCCGTTAATTTGTAAGGTAACGAAACACTTTAAGCAATTGACGTAGCCTAGCATTTTCGAGGTCTCACAAGGATCCTATGCGATATACAGAATATCTCTGTAATGACCTACGTCGAGTGGTCTGGATTATTTTTTAATAAGAGATTCCATTTTTTTTTCCCGATACAAAATTAAAAGTGTGGAAAATGACAAAAATGCATCTTTTTTTACCACCACTTTTAATGCAAAAACAATAAAAATCGCAATCCACAAACGAATGGTTCAGAACGCCATGTTAGAAAAACTCTTTTCAGATTATGTATATATATATATATATATATATATATATATATATATATATATATATATATATATATATAAATAACAGTTTAGCAGACTATTATTTTTTAGGGGAAGTGTATTCATGAGGTCTTCCTTAGAGATCAGATATAAAACAAAATAAAGATACCGATTTTGATTGGCTTAGTCAGCGTGAGAACGATAGACAGAGAAAGGGTTGTCGGAGTTGGTTCTTACACGTCAAGGAAAGTAGACGTGTTTCCTTTCGTGTCTGGAACGGATACCCAGCGAGGGAGCGACACAACTGTTTTGTTAGGAGATGTATACGTTGAGGTGATTAATAAAATAGTCAAGATAAAAATCCTTGTATTGAAGTACTTTTTATCTTTGGACTCAAAACAACTAGCGCTCACAGGCCGAGAGAGAAGAATGCAAATTTATTATCGACTAGCAGTAGATCCTGGCGTTGCCCGGGGATGTAACAGTAAGAGATAGATCTAGTATCGACCATCATAAAGACTGAAAAATAAAATTGACAAAGATTATTGTTTAAGCTTGACGGACACGCATGTCTTAATTAGTTTATTTTTTGTTTTGTTTTTTTTTTTTTTTTTTTTACGAATTGGTCAAACCCAAACTCAAACAAAAACATTGTTTTCAATCGTTATGAGTCTACCGATTGAATAGAAATTATTATAAACAATTGTCTTGTAAATGGAATTTTTAAAGCATTCTGAATGTAAAAAAAAGAAAAAAAAGTGTACAAGACAATAAGAAACACTACCTGCCAAAAAAAGTGAAGTTTTGTTGAAATCTGTTGAAAAATGTAGGAAATCCGATCCCATATATAAACGAACACACACACACACAAACAACCTGGGTTTTATAATAAGTATAACTCGATATGACTTGTCCCCCTTTCATTCTCGTGACGTCTCTTAATCGTGTTTTCAGAATTATTTCGTGCAAAAACAATTGTTTTTTTCTAATTTTTGGCGCTGTCAGAACCACTGCAAGGTAATTTTACGTAGTCCTGTGAAGTTTTGTTAAAATCGGTTGAAAAATATAGGAAATCCGATCCAATATATAAACGTACACACACACACACACACACACACACACACACACACACACACACACACACACATACACACACACACACACACACACACACACACACACAATCTGCGTTTTATAATAAATAAGATTTGACACTGTCGCTAAGATCGCCTCCAGCAACACGGGGCTATGCAACAATATCAGATCGCTTAAACTTTGAATCAGAAATGAGAAAAAAAGAAGACCTTGAGAGTCTGACACTCACCGGAAATATTAAAGGTAAGACGAAAGCAGCAATTGTCCTAACGCGCTTGTGTAGATTGATAGTAGAACAGAGATTGGGGATGATCACGGAAATACAATAATTACTAATAGTGACACATAATGTATATAACTGAATCAATGTGTTCAATAGATGCATATTGAAAACACTGGAAATTTTGTACCATTCAAATAGTTATTTAAATGTTATTTAAGAAGAAGTCTCCCAAAGGTGTTTGCTTGTTTCAGCATTAAGGATCGTTCAGGGTTCTATAAGAATATATTTACTTATTTTAAGAGTTGTATTGAAATATAACTTGAAGTTTTATTGAAATTTCTCGCATCGAAAACGTCAAGTTTTGTTCTCCTGACATGTTTGTCAATAGAGTAAACTGAGTCGAAATAAATAATTTTGTTTTATTGAAGGATATTGAAAAACCTGATACGTTGTTATTTAGTCACAATGATTGTAGAAATGGTTTATTAAAAAAATATGTAAAAGCAAATTCTATCGAATAGTTTAAACATACATGTTAGTTGTTATAAGCTCCATTATCTTGAATCGATAGTAATCGTGAATTGTGAAACGTTTTTGAAAAACTTCGTTACATCTTAAAATATGCTTTGTAAAAATTATTGAATCCATATCCATGTACGACATTTTTTCATCAGTAAGTCGAAAAGTAGACCAGAAGTAGAATAGAATTTTTACATCGAATGTCGCAAAAGGTTATTTGGTGCGAGTAAATAGGTACCACATATAATGTAAATGGCGTTTACATTCGTTCAAAATAGAATTGTCGATACAATAAAATTTGTAAATGGCGGTTCTATTTTACACTCGGGGTTTTACATTATCATACCTAACGTAATTTCTGCTTTAACTTTACACACAATCTAGGAAGGTAAAGGCAGCGTGTTAAAATTGTTTTTTCGTGCTTCTAATATATTCACAATGATGTTACATATTCCTATCACTGATTGAGCTAGCGTACTAATAAAAGATAAAGTGCAAAATATTATGGTTTTATACAGTGTAACCCGGATATAAGAGACCAGGATATAAGAGAAACACGGATATAAGATAAATTTTCTCTGGTCCCAAATTAGAGCCTGTGTTAATGTATATAGAATAGACCAAACCCGGATATAAGAAAAACCCGGATATAAGAGACTTCTTCTCCGGTCCCGAAAACTCTCTTATATCCGGGTTACACTGTAAATATTAAGATTAATGCTTGTATCGTGAAGCATGTTAGCCTCAGATGGTGGAATAGTATGATAGTCCTGCCTCGGATGGTGGAACTGCCCGAGAGTCCTGCCTGAAGTGTTGGAAACGTACGAGTGATCTGCCTCAGATGTAGAAATAGTATGATTGTCCTGTCCCAGAGTGTGGAAATATCCGAGAGTCCAGCCTGAAGTGCTGGAAACGTACGAGTGTCCGGCTCCAGATTGTAGAATAGTATGATTGTCCTGCTTCAGATGGTAAGACTGTCCGAGAGTCCTGCCTGAAATGCTGGGAATTTACGAGTGTTCTGCCTCAAATGTTGAAATAGCATGATTGTCCTGCATCAGAGTGTGGGAATATCCGAAAGTTCTGCCTGAAGTGCAGGAAACGTACTAGTATCCGCCCTCAGATTCCTATCCCATGGAGTATACGCCCACAGCATTAACACGTTAGATGTTGCTTTCTTGCATAACTGAGCAAGTTTGTTTTTAAGAGGTAAAGATGCTGTGGTGACAGAGAAATGAAAAAATAATTAAAATCAACAATACAAAATTTTTGTCATCTATAAAAATAGACGGTTAATAAAAATCGCCATGCAAACAAATTTATAGTTCGAGCAACCAATCAGTAATCATTCACAATGTGAATGGTAGAAAACATAAATAAATAATAAGACCAGCATTTCTCCATTTCTAAAAATAGATGATAGTTCAATCAACCAAGCAGAAAGGCCTCTCAACCAGGATATATGTGGCTAGCCAATGAGAAGCAAAGCACCCTTTTCGAAGTGGATATATAGTTGTGTATATAACTATACAGAAAACCAACAGAAGTCATGGTCGATGAATTAATTTTGTCGATTCTCTGATGCTGGTCCTTTGTAATATATCCAGAGATGAAATTCAACATTTACTTGCTACATTGAAAACAAACATAGATTCTTTCACCTTATGGCTAAGTGGAGGCTACAACATTTGAATACATACATGTGTATTTACTTTCGCACTCTCTCTTTCTCTCTCTCTCTCTCTCTCTCTCTCTCTTTCTCTCGTTTTTATTGCTGTCTCTCTGATGCACGAGGATTTTTACAAGTGATCTCTGAAAAACATAACTTTAAGCTTATCCGTACGCATTATTGTATTTTCTATATAAACATTTATACTGTATGCATCAACATTCTGTGCATTTTCTTTTCATCATTGTACAAGGCCAATATACGCTCAAACCTATTATACCGGTATATGTTAGGAACGAACATTGTGATAATGTAACTCATCTATAACAGATAACTTTATAACTAAGGTAATCGTTCATCTGATTTTAATATGAGGCTTCTTACTCCGAAACTAGCTGCTAACGAAAGCTAGAGAGACCAGTCTGCTTTACTGTTAAACCCCAACTGCCACAGAAAATATTCATTCTTACATCGATCGCAACGCCATCGGCTGGGATATGAAGTCGACATACGAATGATGCTATTCAGTTTGTAGGAGTGTTTCCACATATATTTACTTTGTTCTGACTGTTCTGTATGGTCGATCTACAGCAAGAAGGATTAATTTTCGCCTTTTTTCTAAGAATCACGTGACAACAGAGAAATGATGACGCAGTAAAATAAACATAGGAGAATAATGCGAAAAATATCTTTTTTCAAGGGCCTGGCGAATCGAGATATGTTCTAATGATGTGTTTAGCAGCTACAGTCAGTGTTCGAACTCAGCTTCTTTTATCGGGGCTATCCTCCGCTGAAATGAGTTTCAATAAAATAAGACAATACAACAAGAAGAAATTTTTTTTCTTCATTTTCCGGGCTTTTTTATCGAGCAAATAGAGTCTCACGAGTTACCAAGCCTAAGTAAGCCTGATTACACACGATATATACTCATATGAACCTAACAGGTCTGAAAATAAGAAATAATTTTTTTTAAAAATGCACCCAAACAACATCTTGGAAAAAGCGATTCTTAGTACTTACAATTGGAAATTCATGTTAAATCTTGCTAAACTAGGTAAAAGGATGTGAAATGCGATTTACAGGTCGGGGAAACTGAAATCAAACAGGTGCGGAAATTTAAATATCTGGGAAGTGCTTTGACAGAGGACGGTAAGTGCGACGCTGAGATCCGAAGACGTATTGGGATGACCAAAGACATATTCCAAAAGCTAGACAGAGTATTACGAGACAGGAGGATTTCTTGGGTAACAAAGAAAAGAGTACTGAACTGCTACGTGACATCTGTCCAACTTTACTACAGCGAATGTTGGACGGTTTCCTCAAAGATGAAAAAGATACTCGAGTCAAAGGAGTTATGGTTCTACAGAAGGATGCTAAGGATATCATGGACCGAACGTATGAGCAACGATTAGGTTTTAGAAAAGATGCAAACAAGGAGGAAGCTTATACTTAACAGCAGGTAGAGGCAGCTGAATATTCTGGGACAAGTAATGAGTAAGGAGAACCTGGAGAAACAGACAGTCACAGGTTTGAGTCAGTCGTTCAAGTCTGAACCGACTGTTCGGTTAAACTCTCTTCCTACGGACGGGAGGAACCCGAAAGAGGCTACGCTGAAGGGCGGAGTCTCCTTCGGGGAGGTAAAACCGGCCCTGAACCCGTTTATACGGGTTCAATAGGCATATTTTTGGCCGAGCCCACGGACTCGGAATGCCCACGTTAAAAAGGCCTTGTGCCACATGACACTCTCGTGGGGGGGGTGACTGAATATCGTCACAGGTCGAATAGAGGGAAAGATAGACAAGGGAAAGCAATGTATGACATATCTAGTAGGCTTAAGCAAGTAAGTGAAACAACATGGCCTGCAAAGGGACAAAACTTATTGAGAGCCACAAGGGGTAAGGGAAGTGGGGTGCCATTATCTCTTACTTCCTGAAGGGACACGACACATAAAAAGAAAAGAATCTTCCGCTGGATCTTACACCACGTCAGCACCCCTCTTAAATCGAAAGAATTGTAGATAAGACAAAATAAGATGCTGTTTTGTGCTGTATCGAAGAGATGCATTTTGAATTGGATTTAAATATTTATGCCGGTAATAATTTAACTTACAGCTTCTGGAGTTACGTTTGGGAACTTTCACAATGCTGAAACATGAAAGGAAACCACGTGACGACGTTTGAAGGAGAAGTAATCCGACTTCCGGATAAAAAGAAATGGCCTGAAACACGGCATTCAGAAGATTAGTAAATTCCAAATAGAATGCATAACCGCACGACCTTACGTTGTTCAATTAGAAAAACGTGCACATCCATAATGCCATTTGGACGCGCGTGAATCTGTGGGAGTATCCTTCGCCTTCGTTGATAAATAATTTCTCTCGGTATTTCAATGCAAACAGAATTGAGTTCCAAGCCGGCTCTGGCGGGAGAATTGCAATCAATCAAAGCTCTGTAATGAAAAGCGGTGTTATCTTTGATGCACGCACTGCACACTTCCATAGCCGATTATTCCAGTTGAAGTCTCTCACCTAAGGAGGTGTTTCACGAAAACCGATCATCCACAAACGGACAGAATTCACTACGATCTTGTAAGTAGTTTGCTCTCTCATTCGTTCGTGGCATCTGTGTAGTTATCCCCACCTTAGATTGCTGAACAAACACTGTTCGCTCCGAAAATCACAGCTGCATTAGCGGCCTTGAAGGCATCTGCTTCTTTTTTTTACACCCTGTCCCTTCTAGACGTGGGTGAAAGCCCAAATTTAATCAAACGAATATATCTGAAAGTTTTGCCTCCATCACGTATCTTTCACTTCTTTTGCTATATGCCGTGTCTCATCAGTATGTGGACGATCATGGCTCTATACAACTATCTATCCCATGTAGCCTTAAAAATATGTGACTTTTACTGACCTTCCCATTCTTCAAGGCCATATTTATTTGCAATATGGGCATTAACAATAAGTGTTTACCATTTTTCCTATTACTAACAAAGTCGGTGATTATCACCTGTTTTCCATGCTGTGACGCTTCTGAACATGGGAATACATAGCTAAATCCTAATCCCTTCGTAGTGCTAAGAAATATATCCCCCGTTACTATTCCTCAGGGTGAAGGTTCTGCAATCCATTTAAGATCGTTAAGTGGATCATACAATATTTCCGTCTCCTTCTCTTGATCTATTTATGCTCTGTGAGTATAAAATTTTCAACGTCGTTTTTCTTCATTATGCGTCCTATAAATTTATATTGTCTCTTTTCTGATTTTATAGAAATTAGTGTTTTCTGTTACAATTTTCCTCCTTGTTCACTTATTTTGTCCATCATATACTCAGTATTCTTCATTAGAATCAAATCTTTGTTGCCTTACGTCTTCTCTTCATCTATTGCAGAGTAATCGTAACCAGATTGTAGTATTGATATTGCAATGCAGCCTGTCTGTCTTACCATGTCTCTCAATTGTTTAGTTTTTGGAAGCCAACGTTCGCTGTTATAATGCCTCTTCTGACTTCTCTATTATATTTCTCCATTGACTAGTACTCTTTAAAACTCTATGATTCTAAACTAATATCCTAATTCAATAAAATTAACGTATTATTTATTTAATATGTATCAAGCAGCGCCTAGATAGGTCAATTAATTTACATCTGCAGTAATAAACACTAACAGTACACTACTTACATTATTCGGACTATTGCCCTCATCTTTGTCACTATATTTATTACAACGTTTCGGCCGTTGTACGCTCCAGCCTTCTTCACGTGGTTGGAATGTCAAACTGAACCCTTTATTTCGCTCACTGGGGTAGATTGTTCATATCTAATGGATGTCAGTTATCAGTTATCGCCTGTTAATTCCTAAGTTCTCCACCGCTTAACCAGGTATTGGACTCACACTTTTTGGGTCCTGTCACTGGATCTAACTAACGCCTTATTCACCGTGCCATGTGTCCTTGAAGACATCTGTGTATGAATTTCTGTGTATTATAAACCTAATGTCTTCAGCAACTGTTTTTTACCAGAGCTCATATTGCAAATTTTGCTGCTATCATTACATGCTTTTACCAGAGCTGATATTGCAATTTTGTTATTATTGCTTTTCTCTGGAACTCCTTATTACTGGTTCCCATATTATATATATTTCTATGCTTGGTCGAATAATATAAATAGTGTACATAATACCTCATCCCAGATATATAGACAAACACTACCAGCTTTAAAACAAAATGTTACAGCCGTTACGTAAAATTCAATTTCAAGTAATCATGTACATTATGCAACATACCAGAGGAAATATACAGTAAATTCTGGAAGATTAAGAGATTACAAACAGATTATTTTTATTCTTTGAAAGAATTAATTTGAAATTTAATTTAAAATGACATCTGAATGTGGCCGGTTATGTTTTTTTTTTCTTTTTTCAGATGAATGGTTAAAAATGACTTCAAGCGAATTAATCTAAATCTAGAAGTCGATTCTCCATCATCACATAGACGACAGAAAATAAAAAATTAACGGCTTTACCTAATAACAAGAACTGCATCACTTGAACACGTCCAACAGTTGTAACAAGAAAAAAAGGGTAGAATATATAACTGAAAGAGAAAATAATTCTGTGCTCAAACAGTTAACTTAACATATTACAAAAAGAAAAGGTTTGGCGTGGTGCGGTGTGGTGTGGTGTGGTGTGGTGGTGTGGTGTGGTTTGGTTTGGTTTGGTTTGGTTTGGTTTGGTTTACGGCATATCATCCACAATGGTTTATTTAATGCTGTCAATTTTTATTGCTGGTAATATTTTTTCTTCGTAAATGTATTGCTGATATTTTTTTTCAAAAATGTTTGTCATACCCAGGAGGGAGAACTGAAATTGAATACAAGTTTAAGATTTTGAAACTTATGCATGCTTATTCATTCGGTTCAACAACTGTTCAACAACTAATTTGGTTTAGTTTGGACTGACCTGCACCACGGTACATTTACCTCAGTGAGTTATTTCATGGCGACAATTTTTATTGCTGATAACAAAATGTATTGCTAGTAATAATTTTCTTTACAAGTATTTCTCTTATTAAAACCTATTTTTTACACTTTCATAGTAATTATTGCTTATAATGATTTTTTTTGTTTTGTTTTTTTTTCTACCTTCAAACATCTATTGCAGGTATTTTTTTTCCAAAATATATTACAGGTTATTACCTGTAATATATTTTGGAAAAAATCTATTGCAGGTAATATTTTGCAAAAAATGTATTGCTGGTAATATTTTGTTTCTAATAATTTCCTTTAAAAATGAATTGCTGGCAATAATTCTTCCTTCACAAAATCATTGCTAGTAATAATTTTTCCTTCAAAATTGTATCGCCGATAATAATATTTCCTTCAAAACTATATCGCTGCTAATAGCTCGTCAAAAATGAATTGCTCGCAAAAAATTCTCACGAAAATTTAATTCTGGTAATAATCCCCCCCCCAAAGAAAATATTGCTGGTATTTATACCTATTTTTACATCTCGAGAGCGTTTTAACCCCTACTTGGAAGTCAACTATTTGTCCATAGATGGGAGCCTAGCAGGTGCTACCATCGCAGGTCAGGGTGGATCTGGGAACAGCAACAATTAAGAGGTGGTGAAGGCTCCTTAAAAACTTCTGATCAGAGGCTTTGCTGTCGGACGATATTTATCGTCTTACCCGGGACGTGGATGTAGTTTATAGTCTTATCCAGGACGCCTTTTAGGGTTGGGTGTCTTACAACTCTGCAGAGGTGCAGTCGGCGTATTATAAAGCATCAGCCGACAGGGCCCAAGAAGAGGTTTGGACAGAAATTCACATATGTTCTAGAAAGAGCAATAACAGTTACTGGACTAAGAATTTTCTGAAAAAAAATGAAAAAACACTTTTAATAAAAATATATAGATTAACACTAAATAATACCGGATTTTGCCATTACCATTAATATATTATATTTTCCAAAAGTATGTTCATGTTAATAAAGATTAATCGTTTACGATCATAACGGTGTCATTTGAATACTCCTATATAAGTGGGCTGGAGCTTCACGGTCCTCATTAGCCTGTATTGATAGTGTTCAAAATCGTCTCCAAGTCCTTGAGAATGATGAATTATTTTCGAAAATAAAACAACTTTCCCTCTATCGCTATATCCATGGAAAATGTTATAAAGAGCTACATTTCTTCGTTCCACCAGCGCTGATCTTTGGAGATGGAATCTGCCATGCCGCGTAAAGAAGGGTGAATTTTTATTATTCCATTACTATGAACTAATGGAATGGTAATAATTCTTCCCAAGAACCCCTGCCTTGGAAAGTCCCGATCAGATTTTATCCCGGTCACTACAATCTTGATTCCTTCAAGTCTGGGGTTAACCGTTATCTTTCATACATTGCCTTAGGCAAATGCATTTCTTGCTTTCTCTTGCGCTCAGACCACACCACAGAGTAACCGTCTTTCTTAAATGGTTCTCTAGCCTTATATCTAGGAAACATTATTATAAAAATAATCAGGGTTTATATGTCCATTATCAAACGGTTTTGAATACTATAACCTTTGTCTTGCTTCAGAAATAGTACGCATTAAGTCGTGCATATTATTGTCGTCATATCAATAGAAGCAGTTGACAGGCATCCTGAACTGAAAACTGATAAAAAATGTACGTTCTTAGGACGGTGCTCTTCAGTTTTTACATTAAAAAAAATTAAAAACCTTATATCGTTTTACTAATGATCGATTTACATATGTTGTTTTACGCATTTGCAAAACATTTATAAATGTATGGCAAACTCCTACATCTATCTATATCTATAATTCTCAAAATGTCTGTGTATGCGTGCGTGTGTGTGTGTGTGTGTGTGTGTGTGTGTGTGTGTGTGTGTGTGTGTGTGTGTGTGATCGGATGTTGTTTATGCATTTCCACAGTTTTCATCCGATTTTAATGAGTTTTTGTTTGCTAGATAATTTTTCAGTGCCGGTTTTATGTCTAAATTGTTGGCGGCAATGACTCTCCACTACTTCCTGTCTATTATAACTCTCAGCAACGTTTTACTATTTACTGTCTGTTCTTGGATATATATCCTTCACCAAAAACTTTGATGCAAATAAATAGTTGAAATTATTACAATAATATTTTTTACTATTATACAATTCCCTTTTCAGGTCGACTCCGCATTCAAATTAACCCTCTCATTTAGGGATGTGACTCAGTTGCACCCAAATGTTTTTATTAATATTGATTTTCGGGTGGGCTGATTTAAACTTCAACTGCTCCAACTCAACGGCAAATATTCCCAGTAATGATAGACCCTGTCAAAGACGGGTTATACTGCTATTAACATTATATATCAAAAACCCTCGGGCATATCCTGGAGTTTTCTTTTGGTGATCTTAACATCATTTACACTATTCATTCTTCGTTGTTGTTATCACAACGGTTGTCGTAACAACCAAAAAGATGAAAACATATAGTTCGTATATATATATATATATATATATATATATATATATATATATATATATAATAAGGTGATGAAGGGTTTGGTAATGCGTATGGATAATTACAAAGAGGATGAAATCAGAGAGATCAATGTAACATCAGAACAAATATTAATTAAATAATTAATTAATAATATTAATTAAATAATTAAAAAAGAGACAAACTTAAGGTTCCATGACTATAATTTATTTATTTGTCTATATTTCTGAGATGAGGTATTATGTACATTATTTACATTATTCGGACTATTGTCCTCATCTTTGTCGCCATATTTATCACAACGTTTCGGCCGTTGTAGGCTCCGGCCTTCTTCAAGGGGTTGGAATGTCGAACAGAAACCTTTATTTCGCTCACTGGGGTAGACTGTTCTAGTTTAATGGATGTCAGTTATCAGTTATCTCCTGTTAAAAGGCGTTGGTTAGATCCAGTGACAAGACCCAAAGAGTGTGAGTACCCGGTTAAGGCAGTGGAGAACTTTCAGAGGTAAAATTAACAAGAGATAACTGAGAGCTGACATCCATTAAACATGGCACGTGGAACTTGCTCTTCTTATTTTCTTTCTTTTTACTTTGTTTTTAGAAGGGCAGACATGGTCCTATAGTCTTGGGTGGCGAACGGTCTTGGAGAAGGACAAATCTGGCTTCATGATTTTCGGAGTTCTCTTCTCAAAAGTGTGGATGGTTCCGCAGAAGGCGTCACCACTAAAGTCAAATTATATGTTCTGGTAGACTTACATTTGGATCTATGAATTGAGCTGCTTAACCTTCATCGAAAAAGAGGGAAAGTATATATATATATATATATATATATATATATATATATATATATATATATATATATAAATAATTAAATAAAAAGAGAGCCAGATAAACCTACCAAGGTTTCACCTACGCTTATCGTCATGGAATATTTACTTAGTTATTTTACTTACTCGTATCGTTTTTTTTTCTTTGGACCCTGAACTTGGATGCTAGACAATTTTCTTCGGCTGACGTACATGTTCTCTGTTGGTCTTTCTTCTTCTTTTTTTTGTACCCTTTTTTTCCCTTGGCTAATTGGTCTGTTTATTTACATATCAAAGTACCCAAGGTTTTTCGGACAGTATAATTTCTTATGTTTATAAGATTATTACTATATATATATATATATATATATATATATATATATATATATATATATATATATATATATATTTATATATATATATCAAATACACACACACACACATATATATATATATATATATATATATATATATATATAGGCTAAATAACAAGTAGGAAACAGATCTCAATTTAACTTGTTTCATTTTATTAAAGCTTTGTCAGAGATCAAGATAGAAATGATAAAAACCAATTAAACCTTATTGGTTATATACATGTCATGTGTAATGAAGTAACAGATAATATTAAAATATGTGTGAGAAACATTCATGATACTAAAAGGTGTAAAATTTAGTGAGACGCAGCAGAATGGATGTATTTGTGCTCGTACTTATTTTGTATATATCTTTATAGGTTCTTATGTATTGGAAAAACATAAGTTTGATTCATAAATAATTCATAAATAATGATCTGTAGAAAAATGGTAACGTAATGTAGTTTTTCAAATGTGTTAATAGTATATACATATATATATATATATATATATATATATATATATATATATATATATATATATATATATATATATATATATATCTTAAGATATGCTATATTTATGGGATAAAGTGCACAATATCAGAGATAGAGCGTGTGTAAATATAAAAGTTAACATAGAAGTCAACAATTAGATGCGACAGTCTGTTTCATGCTAGATGCAATCGTCAGGCCATATATAATTTTATTATATATATATATATATAGAGAGAGAGAGAGGTTGAGAGAGAGAGAGTGAGAGTGATAAGCAGGGAGCCAGGCACGGTGGAGTAGTGGTTAGCAGCTCTGATTGAGGAATCGAATAACTGAGTTCGAAATCCAGTCGAATTCATTACGTTACATTACGTGCTAGTGAAAGGTATTAATTCTAGGAGCAGGACAACTCTGATTTTAAAACCTGCAGAGGATCGTTTGGTGAACTTGTGGCATGTACTTCCCCAGTTCTCTGTGTTCGGCCCTTCAAAAAAGTGTGATTTCTTCTGCAAGAAACCCTCACCATTATTATCAAATCATATGTGCTTGTGTCTGGCTGTCAGTTCCTAGGAAATGAATGGTTTGACGCTCATACGTTGAATACAACTGGAGAGTCCAAATATATATATATATAATATATATATATATATATATATATATATATATATATATATATATATATATATATGTATGTATGTATGTATGTATGTATGTGTGTGTGTGTATGTGTGTTTGCGCGTGTGTGTGTGTGTTTCTTTAGACATGACTAACAAGGTACTGCGTTTAATCTTTTTATTTAATTTTTCTTGTGTTCGTAAAAGTGTTTTCTTTTCTGGACACAAAGTGCGTGAAAATTGTCCAAATGCTCTGTATATCCGAGCGCTTGCCGCTAGTCTTTTATCCACTATCAAGGAAGGTTTCTTTTTTAGCAGAATGTGTGTTTTTTATGTATCTTATGTGTCAGTCATCTTTAGAAAAACATGTATAAATGAAGGATTGCAACCCAAATATATAATTGACATATATATATATATATATATATATATAAAAATATAGTATTAAGGTGTGCTATACTCATGGGATAAAGGGTTCAATATCAGAGTTAGAGCGTGTGCAAATATAAAAGTGAACATTGAAGTCTTAGAGGCGACAGGCTGTTTCATGCTAGACGCAATCGCCAAGCTATATCAGAGATTATCATGTGTGATTTATGATTTTTCTAGGAAAATAAATAATGAAAAATAGCAAAGGTAGTTTAATTTTACAGTAAAAGTACATTCTGACCTTCGTTGTTACAATATGTCCGATTGACGAAGAACCAAGACCTAACAGCCTTTATCATACTGACCATTTATCACGAGCACTTGTGCGGAAACATTCGCTGCAACCGATGTTAAGTGTCTCGATCTCCCCATCCATCAAGTTTTAAGCCGGCCCAAAATTAGAAATGAACAACCAACCTGGGTGCCAACTGCATCTTGTCTTAATTAATCGTGTTGCTTACCTATAGTTCAAAGTCTTTCGTCATATTTCAAGTTTGATTGATCTTACACTGACTCCGACATGAACGTCGTCACCGGTGCCTACCGTTTCTGAAGACTCATCTCTTGGTAATACCAGTCTTTTTTTTGTCCCATTCTTCAGACGATTTATTTAAAGAACTCGGAAATGTTATCTCAAGAGGCAAGAATATTAAAGAACCGGTGTAAGTATATTTAGTCAATAATAGGCTTGGGGTTTTACTCTGACCAATGAAAGTGGCGATGAAACGATTGCTTCTGGTGAGTATATTGGTTGAGATTTATAGAATCCTTATTTTGGCCCGGCCTCCTGCTGGTTGCAAACAATTCGCACGTGCTCGATATATTAGCTTGCATTACGATATGACCGTAAACAACAGTATGTAATGAGATAAATGCAACCTTTCAATGGCTGTCAATTCAACGATCTTACAATCTGCATTACATTGCGGAAAATTGTTTCTGATATAACAAATTATTGTCCGGAAAATATGTCATATTACTAAATATGTAAACTGGCTTATCATTCACCAACACGTTGTGCGTAATATTCAAATATATACGTCGATGTATATTAACACTATCGCACGTCCTGTAGTTATAGTGACCTAGCCTTACCACTCTCCTGTGGATTCCATAGCAAGTAGGTTTTACGAAGTGGTATTTCTATTACTACACACTTCCTCTTTGTTTGTTTCCGGTTGGAATGAAATAATACAAATTACATATATTTGTTTTTGTTTTGTATTAAAGCAGCCAATGGCTGCTAGGTAGTCGTCTTCTAGTCGGTATGAATATTCACTAAGAATAAAATACATTGAG
This sequence comes from Acanthosepion pharaonis, assembly GCA_903632075.3. Taxonomy (NCBI): domain Eukaryota; kingdom Metazoa; phylum Mollusca; class Cephalopoda; order Sepiida; family Sepiidae; genus Acanthosepion; species Acanthosepion pharaonis. The sequence goes on from CAHIKZ030001713.1 coordinate 5,878,445, forward strand.
AGTTCGCTGATTTCAGATTTCCCAATTCTTATAACCTAGAAACAGTGTCCAACGTATTTATAAGGATTGTGGCATACCCATTAGTGTTCACAGTGTACGGTGTATAACACTTTCTATCTATCTATCTTTCTTTCTCTCTATCTTTCTATTGTAACATAGAAAGGGTTACTGAAGGAGGAATAATCAAAACGAGTATAACATCAAAAATACAATACAGGCCAGCAGCTTAAAGTAGATAAACCACTGCTAGTGGTGGACTACTTAGACAGCATATTTCCCCCACTCATAATAGAGTCCAACGTTTTTATGAGGTTTGGGAAATAGGTCCATAGGTACGGTATATGAAAAATAGATAGATAGATTGAATGAGTGAGATGAAAACGATTTACAAGTCGAAAGATCTCAATATAATCGTATTATTTAATTATACTTTTCTTTTACTTAGGTTAACAGGACAACTTATGATAGATTTAACTGCCGTTCTTTAAACTAGAGAGAGAAATGATTAACTACTAACACAGATAGATAGTGTTGTAACCTCGAAAAGGTTACTGAATGAGAAATAATCAAAACGTAATTTGGAAATGAAATGGTAATCTTTATAACATCAACAAAATACAATGCTCGCCATCAGTGCGAAATAGTTAAACCACTGCTAGTGGTGGACTACTTAGACAGCATATTACCTCCAATTACAACAGAGTTCGACGTATTTATGAGAATTGGGACGTACCTATTAGTGTTCATATGTACAGTATTTTTATGATGTTAATTTGGGGTTAATAAAGACAAACGCCAAATAACATGTAACAATAAAATGGGGTTTATTCGGTTGGTAAGTTGGTACAGAAATCGCCTGAGTAGTCTATAACTAACTCAGCCCAAGAACTTCTCCGACCCTCTCTTTTGACATGCCACTATTTTACGTCCTTGTTTTTAGACGAGTTCATCTTCAAGAGGGGTGGTAGGTTCCTACACAACAAGTATATAACACGAACGATAATCGTAAGATCAGTCTCATGCATAATATTATTAAAAATGCAATAGTGGTACAATTCGGTGTGTGAGCTGATGGAGAGAGTAATGGTGGATCTTCTCGGAGTGTGATTGTTTCTATTCAAACAGAGATTAAATGCGTTTCTACATAAAAAAGAAAGAAAGAAAGAAAACATTTTTCTTAAATTCCGACCGAAAGTCGCCAACCTAGCAAAACAGATTTTAACGGTTTTAATATAAAAAAAAAGTACACATATATTTAATTTTCATAACGAGCTGAAGAGATCTACCAAAATATTTATAAAAACGCGCGTTTTACATTCCTATCGATTTCCCGTTTAGCTCCCTTATTCTAAAACGGTTGATTTGTAAAAATCCAATAACTACAACGATTACACTTAATACTTCTACAGCAACTATAACAGACATCGTTTTCGTGTGTGTTTTAAAAATCACTATCACAACGGAATGCAAATTTTATGGCAGTTACAATATGTTGTCTTTGTAAGTGACCCATGAGGTGGGAAGTGCTCGAGTTAAGAAAAAACTAGGGCGCTTTCCATGATAAATTTCATTATAGATAGCCAGAAAGTATCAGTATAAATAGACAAAATATTTCTATATTATTCAATGAAACGTATATATATATATATATATATATATATATATATATATATATATATATATATATATATATATATAGCTCCTGAAAAGACATTACTTCGGTCGAACACTGTGGAGAGAAAGCTCGAATTTATAAACAGTTACTATTACTGCAAATAAATAGTTACTATTACTGCTAATAATGCAAGACTCTCCCAAACGATTGAGTTCTCTAGCTCAATGGCGTGTTTATAAAAAATAAATACGCAAAATTCGCATTACTATCTGCCTAACTGATGCCAAATCGGTCGGGTTTCCGTCTCGGCTTGAAGCGATCGGATGTCTAGCAAACATTAATGAGTTCTGACACAGCGAAACAACCTGTCTGTGAATGACGATATATATATATATATATATATATATATATATATATATATATATATATATATATATATATCGTCTTCACGAATATATATATATATATATATATATATATATATATATCGTCATTCAGATATATATATATATATATATATATATATATATATATATATATATATATATATCGTCTGAACAGACACACACACACAAACACACACACACACACACACACACATATATATATATATATATATATATAAATAAAGAGATATATAAATTAAGCCCTCCCTATACTCTACCATGTCTCTTTAATTATCCCTCTCACACCCCCCTGTTAAATTACAAAAATTTACACTACCCATCAATTTTAATCTGATTTTTCGTTTCATTTCGTTGTTGGAAGTGCTATCTGATGATTCGGCGTCCTTTTAAAAGGACTCTGATGAAATAAATTATCATAATGGTACTTTAAAGTACTCTGTTTTTCTTTCATATATATATATATATATATATATATAGCTTTGTTTTAAAAAAATGTTCAATATTAGATTTAATGGAGAGGTAAATGATGTATTTTCTAAATTTATTTAACAACTGAAATGTCCTTAAACCTTTGCAACAAAACAAACAACAAAAGCCTATTGAGAGATTTATTATTCATTTTCTGTAAAGCATGCCAAAGATTTTACAAGAAAAATTGTTATTTGGCGTCACACATCGTATTGATTTGAAAACGAAGAAATCTTGTATATCATTCCACCTTTACTTTCATCTTATTCTTTTGTAGCTTATTCAAGGGAGCGTGATATTTCCCATGTATTCTTCAATCGCTAACATTCATTGTAAACTCGTAATTACGAATAATTAAGGACAATAAACGGACTCGCATCCCTCGTGAGGCTGTCTTTCCCTAGACGATTAATTAAACAATTAATTCAGGAAATCAGTCATAATTATATCCTATTTGTTAATATTTTGTCATTATATGTGTAGAATCCGAACTTCAGATTGGTCTAAACCTATTTTTGAATTCTGAATTTTGGAAATTTAATAAGTATAAAGAATGACAGGAAAATAGAAAATTCATAAGTATTTTTAATATGGAAATTACATCTTGGCAATGAAAATCAGTTTAAATAAAAAAAAATCATTTCGTCTTAATCTATGAATATTTACAGAAATACAAGGTAACGAAAAAATATCGGGAATCTGGTTATTGTAACGGTACACAGTCTGTCAGATGGTTTTTCACTCTATGAAACCGCTTGGTATAGATTATTCTTCTATTCTATGCGCATATACACTAAGATGTAACTTTCCCGCTCAAATCCGTTGGTAGAAAATTGCATTTAATCTGGTCGTCCCTCTAGTGGACATGGCTATTGAAGTAGTTTTGGACGTAGAACAAACATTCCCATCTTAGCAAAACCACCATATTCACCGGATCTCGCTCCTTATAACATTATCCTCTTCAAAAAGCAAACCCCACTTGAATGGAACAAGATTTCAAAGAGCCAAGGCAATGGAAGAAAATGCGACGAGGAAAATGCTGGCTATACACACCACCAATAAAGGAGGTCCAGCAAGGCTTCCATAAATGTAACGACGCTGGATAATCTCTGTCGTTTTAGAAGATGATTACTTCGAAGAATTAATTAATTAATTTTTTGTTTGTTTTTGTATCACCAGTCACCATAGTTTTTTATTAATCCACACATACACACATACACATATATATAATTTATTTTAGGATATTAAAGCAAAAACACGTTAAAAATCGCTACACAGTTACAATTACGTCTTAACACAAGAAATGTATCCGCTAGCGTGATGTCAAACTACTGGCAAGTGAACGACTAATTTCTTAAACTAAATAATATTTGTCTATATCTCTGAGATGAGATATGATGTACACTATTTTCATTATTCGGACTATTTTCCTCATCTTTATCGCCATATTTATCACAGCGTTTAACATGACACGTGGAACTAGAACAGTCTACCCCAGTGAGCGAAATAAAGGGTTCAGTTCGACATTCCAACCAGCTGAAGAAGGCCGGTGCGTACAACGGCCGAAACGTTATGATAAATGTGGCGACAAAGATGAGGAAATAGCCCGAATAATGTAAATAGTGTAAATAATACTTATATCTATTCTATATTGAGCACTCTTTTAAATTGAATGTTACTTACAGTGGAAATACTGCATTTGTTCTCATTTTACCTATATATATATATATATATATATATATATATATATATATATATATATATATATATATATTGTCATTACCTAAAGAAGTATGAAATACCTACGGAAGCATTTTTGTTTGATGTGATTTCGTTTTTTTACACTCTGAGTGCCTATCAAACACTTATCTGACTAAGAAGGTGTCTGCAGCAAGAATTTATAATGTAATATAGGAGACAGAAATACGTCGTTAGAAGCAACCAGACATACATAGATTATATAGATCGTTGATTTGATTTCCATATTCTTGTTTAAAAAGGCGTTAGTATTTTTTCAATAAGACAGATAAATTAAGTTTGCAAAGCTAACGGAAATCTATAGATTTGAATTAACTTCTCTACAATTTTTTTTCTAATATTCTATTTTTAAGTCTTCCGTTATTTACACTCGGGATATTTTTCTAAACAGTGTTGTTGTCATCACAACTTTCAGTCCATTGTGTCCTGTGGGCAGACTTCATCTGTTATGCAGTTGGACGCTTTAGTTAATCCACAAATAGATTGTTCCCATGCCAATCTACATATCTACGAATATTTCGCTTTGATCTAATTTAGCATTGTTCAGTTATTGCTTGCACTGTTTCCACTGAATTTAGGTCTGCACGACACGTCTCAAAATTAAGGTCACCAAATTCACGAACCAATGTTTATTCCACTAGAATATTGGCCTGTGGGACAATCCGGAGTCTAGAACATTCACTGAAAACTCTCATTTCCTCGGTAAATTCTATAGTGCTGGTCTGGACGGCTCTAAAGATTTCCCAGATTGAAAAGCTCCGGATGAAGTCTGGAGGCCATAATGGCTGAAATGTTTTAATGATCTCACTGAAGACGAGGATAATGGTTCAAGTGTAAATAATTATAACTGTTCCTCCTAGAAATTCAGACAGAAACCGTTAAGTTTACTGTGATCTCTAAGAGAATCAAAATACATTATATTTTGAATTGTGATGTCTATCAAATAGACTTTCAGTCGAACAGAGAATAATATCAATAGAAAATAACCAATATTCGATAAAAGTGATTTAGAAAATTGAATAATGTCAAATGGTGAGGTGAAGGCTTTTGTAAAAAAAAAATGAAACAAAACAATATTTAATCAACACTTTCAAACGTGCCACATGTTAATTAATTTCCCCTGAGTTCATTGCTCGAAAAAAGAAAACTTAGTGTCTGTCACATATATGCAAATTCTATGCAAATTACAGATGTCTATAAATTTATTAACGATCAGATGAGAAAATAACGTTAAGAAATTTCACGACTTATCGATTCTATCTGTTTTAATGTTTGCATACCCACCCCACTTTAGACATCGGGTAATAGTTTATTTTATGTTATTTAGAACATTAACGCTGTTTTCTAAGCAGGAATTCATGCAGAAGTCTCAGATACGAATGAAACAGAAATAATAAATAGAAATAACTCAAGAAAAATATTCGTATTATAAAATGCTCCGGATATACTTATATTAAAACGTTCAATACATTAGGTAAATTTCAGGTTATAAAACGTAGACTGATTAAAAATGGCGATAACATTTTTCGGGAGGTTGATGCAAATAAAGTTGAAAATACATTGAAAATTTTGTCTGAAGTTCTGCGATAAGATGTTATCATTACTTACAAGCGGAATATTGTCTTCATCGTCATTCTCATCAACCACGTTCTTCAAACATTTAAATGCGATATCAGTTGCCATATTCTGTCGCTTTGAATACTCTCATTTTACTGTCTTCTCTCCTCAGTGTTGTTTCTCCCACACTCGGTAACATGTTGCGTCTTAGTGGCTTTATCCCCTTTCTTGGGGTGAAATAAGTATATTATTTAGTCTGAAGAAGGAAACCCGTTTGAAAGGATTTTTCTTTCCTTATTGCGGTTACCATATCTATCTATCTATCTATCTATCTATCTATCTATCTATCTATCTATCTATCTATGTCAGTCTATTCACATCTATCTATCTATCTATCTCAGTCTATTCACGCCTATCTCTCTCTCTCTCTCTCTCTCTCTCTATCTATCTATCTATCTGTCTTAGTCTATTCTCGTCTATCTAAGTCTATTCACGCCTATCTCTCTCTCTCTCTCTCTCTCTCTATCTATCTATCTATCTATCTATTTATCTTAGTCTATTCTCGTCTAAGTCTATTCACGTCTATTTATGTATCTATCTCTCTATCTCAGTCTATTTGAATCTGTCGATCTATGTATACCAGTCATTATCTATCTATCCATCTGTGTGTTTGTGTGTACCGACTCTTACACACACACACACACATATATATATATATTTATATATATAGCCTGTAAAATATATATATATATATATATATATATATATATATATATATATATATATATATATATATATATGAAACCTCTAAGTATATAATTTATACCTCCTTCTTCTTCTTCATGTGCAGTGTCCTCTCACGATATGGACGATCATAACTCTCCACAAATTCCTGTGCATTTTAGTTCTTAAAAAACAGTCTTTTTTATTATTTCTTCCAAACCCTGTTCCGCTATCCATTTACTCAAGCTCATTCAGTATGTTATTGTTTTCCTCTGTCCCTATTGCATTCAATCTGTCCTGTGAGTGTCAGATTTTCCAAGCCATCTTTTCTCACTATGTGTGCTAGAAATTTCAGCTGTTTCTTTCAGATGTTAAGTATAAGTTTCTATTTTATTTGGTTTGATTTGTTTTATGGCATATCAACCTCAATGCGTTATTTAATACCGACAAGAGTTTTATTATTGGCAATGTTTTGTTTTGTCAAAAATCACTTTCTGGTAATATTTTACCTTCAAAAATGTATTGCCGGTAATAGTTTCTTATTGCTGGAAATTTCTGGTATAAAAACCTATTTTTACACTTTCATAGTGTTTTTACACCGGTTTGGGGTTCACTATTTGCCCATAGCTGAGACCCTAAGAGGTGCTACCACACCGGATCAGGGTGGAGCTGAGAACACCAGCAATTAAGAGGTGGTTCCACGCTCCTCAAAACCTCCTGATCAGAGGCCTTGCTGTTGGATGTAGTTTATCGTCTTACCCAGGCCGCGGATGTAGTTTGTCGTCATACCCAGGACGGTCCCTTTTGTTCCAATTTTCTCTAAATCTTTGACGTTGTACAAATATTCTGCCCATATTCTCCTCAGCGAATTTTCTGGAGTGACTTTGAGTAATCTGTGAAACACATATATTCGTCCTTCTGCATTTCTATTGCTCATTGTGATAACGTGTTTTTTGTGCACTGAAAATGTTATCAATCCGATAGAGAAGGTATTAAAAAGTAATTCTGATCGTTAACTTTTGGGTCAGATTATGGAGAATTGGTCGTACTGAGAAATTTTAAGTGAATCCCTGTATATTTTATTGGAGAAAATTAAGAAATGCATTCTGTCTTCTTGCAGTTGATGTTTAATCCTATCCGTCACTAATTTCTGTAGGAGTTACAGTAACTTTCTGTGTCTGCTATCAAAACTGTGTCATTTGCATATACTATGCTGTTAAGATTGTGGCCAGCAATAACGAAGCTTGATGGGACTTCTAATTTTCTCAGAATCGCTGAGTTGAATAACTGCGGCGAGAAAACGCATACTTGTCGTACACCTCTTTCTATTTTTGCATATATTCCGAACTATTTTTCATATCCGTATGCAGGCGCTTAGCTGCCACTATAGTTTCTTGATTATTCTAATCTTCTTTCCAAATATGTCAAGATTTCGGAGCAATTCTAACAGATCTTTGTGGAGTATTTTTATCGAAGGCCTTTGTGTAACCTCTAAAACACGGTTATACATCGTTCTGCTTATATAAATTCATTCAGGCGTCATGTACTTACTTGAGCGGTGCAGAGAACCAACCATTTTACCTGAATCTTTAACAATGGATCGTATGTACAAGTTCCCCTTATGGTCAGGTAAGTGTTTGTGGCCCAACAGTATTTCAAGGCACGGTATTTACCCGAGAAGACCTTCGTTCATTCTTATTGATGGCTGCTCGGGGTCAAATCGGCGATGATGGAATGTAACTAGCTTGGTATTAGATGCATTGAATGTAGCCATCCATTCTTTACCCCATGGGGGAGTTTGTGCAAGATCTGAAGAGAGACCAGTTGCCAATTTCTGACCATTAAGCGTTTTAGAGACGCGACAGTATCATCGGCTTAGATGTTTAAAATGATCTAAGTATATACTTAGGCATATCATCTATGTAGACCAAAAAGAGTGTTGATTCGTAGTGTGAAATTATCCCCAATATTAGCAAAGTTATTCATCCCCTGCTTGAAAGATAAGTCTTTCCCAAACCTGTGGTACGTTCAAGCATATGCCCGGTTTTCAAGAACGCGGGTGTGTGATTTTCCTTCATCATCAGCAAATTTTTTGAAGCCATAATCAATAAGCTCCAGAGGACTGACCATTGATAACTTACATTCATAGGCCTACCTGTTAGAAAGGATTTTATGTTAGAGAAGATCCTTCCAGTGATGCCATATCTTGAGAGTTTTTGTATTGAAACTTTGTGCCACAACTTGTCGGAGAGCTATGGTCCTCGAGGTATGTTTGTCGTCAGGATTCTCACTGATTCTGTGAGCTATGGTAGTTAGGACGTCAGCAGTGGATCGGGCCGAACGAAACCCATACTGCTCGTCGCTGAATAGGTTGTTCTTTTCTAAGTGTTCGACGACCCTCTTATTGATTATGGCCCCCCAAAACTTGCTGATGATAATGAGGAGACTGTTTGGTCTATACTGGAAGAAGGAAAATCGCATACCCGCGTTCTTGAAAACCGGGCATATGCTTGAACATACCACAGGCTTGGGAAAGACTTATCTTTCAAGCAGGGGATGAATAACTTTGCTAATATTGGGGATAATTTAGGGTTTATATAATATTACTGAGATTGTGCTCGGTGAGAATTCGGAAAGTGGAGAGGGATAGTCTTTGTCATCTAACTTTGAGGCAAATATGGGGACGAAGTTGTTCACCTTATCTGTCTAGGAGTATATGACCTCGGGGTCATTTATAAATGTGGGCACATCTACTTTACCTCAGTTTACGATTTGGTTAGTGATCTTCCAGAGTCTTATTATTTTGAAATATTTCACGTATGCTGTGATACTCATAATAAATATTCCATGAACCATTTTAATAAGATTTTACCCCTCATTTCAACGACCAATTCATCTCCCATAGAGACAACAATGAAAATATTCAAGTAAATATTTGCTAAGGGAAATAATTTCGCCTTATTATTGATACTTATTAATTCATTACAACATAAAACCAGATTTGCATTAACATTGGCGCTCACTAAGCCTAGCCTACGACAACACAGGAGAGTTTCCTTAATTACATATTAAACAGGATTTAGTCGAGTGCAGGGCTATTTCCGCTTTAATTCAAGTTTTTATGAAGACGAACTTTGTACAGCCTAGGGCCACCTTCCCATTTATATGACTAATTAGCTAGCATAGTCTACGAAAATTGAAGCACGCTAACACATTAATAATGATTTTAAGTATTATAAATTATTTAGTGACTGGCGTACTTTCAAGCAGTTCCTTTATTCGTTGCTTAAGCTAATAAATGAAGCGAAGTAGATAATTTCTATTAGAATGATGGTTACAACGCAATCGTTCTATCCCCCAAAAGACGTGCGTTTTCTCGTTTGCCGAACTGAAATACAATTCCGTTTCTTAACAGACAAAATCTGAAACGGGAAAGCATGGAGACATATTGAAAATCAAAATCGAAAAGTAAACAGGTGATGTCAAGCGATTATCTTTTCGATCAGCCCTTATTAAAGTTGGTTAGTTGGTTTGTTTAACGGCATATTGACACCTTATGGGTTACTAGCAGCATAACCCGGCGTTGACCGTGCTTGATTGAAAAATCGTACGATTCATACAGCAATCGCTATCACTTGACTTAAAATATTTTTGCACTTCCTTGCCTTTAAAGGAGTGCCCTTTGCTGTGCTGATGTTGCTACATGGCTTACTTCTTGCCTATCTCACACTGCATTTTTTTTTTATTTTAGCTCTATGCTAAACATTAAATCTGTTACGAAAAGAGAACTAAACAAAATGAACACAAAACGATCAGCTTTAAAAAAGGATTCGTAACTGGAAAAACCGAATGAAAAAAGAATGTTAGCAACAAATACTTTTTCACATCAAACCCAGTTCTGCGGAATCAGAATCAACGTTGAGTTTAAGCAAGCGAATGAGCCAATTGGAGTAAAGTGCCAGATTTGCCTTGTGATGAATGCTATCGAGATTTAACATGCTTTAACATTCGTGTCAGTCAGCTGTTGGCGCTCACGCTGGCCAATGAATCTTCCTGCCTATTCAGCAACCAACTAGGTTCTCCTCTGGCCAGAATAAAATTGCAAACTTTGAAAACTGCCGTAGAAGCATGAGAAATCGATTATTTCCACTATCGCACGCAAAGTCGGTCTTGGCCTTCCCACTAACATGTGCATGCACGCAAACGTCACGCCCGTGCATTCGTTACACACACACACACATACACACACACACACACACACATCCTGACTTTTATAGATAGAGATATGACACCGATCTAAGGCACCTTGACGTAGTGTAATGGTTACAAATATTGTCTTGCTAGAACAATTATGAATGAGTAGTGAGTTCGATCTTCACTGGATGCCCTATACTTTCGGCCTTGTGCCATGTCTAAGCCGGTCTTAAAAATCACTATAATACCGAAATTTAATTTTCTTTCGGGATTTGGTATTTTTTTTAACATTAAAATCTATTGCTGATATTTTCATTATAAAAATTCATTGTCTTATACTTTCGTAGTGTATCTATTTTGGGTGTGGGATTCACTATTTGTCCATACCTGGGACCCTAATAGGTGCTAACTCCCCTAGTCACGGTGAAACTAGAAAAAACAGCAATTAAGAGGTGGTTCCACGCTCCTCAAACCCCGACACTGATCAGAGGCCTTGCTGCTGGATGTTGTTTATTGTCATACCCAATATGGCCTTACTAAAGTGGATCGTCTTTTATTGTTTAATCGGAAATGTTTTAATTGGCTGGTACGATCGTAGAAATAAGGAAGTATCTTTTAACAATTTTCAAAATTATCATTCATCGTCATTTTGAAAATAAACAAATCGTTGATATTTCTTTCCATTTAGAATGGGTTCCTTTTCACAATAAAAATAATATGACACGGGGTTTTTACTTACAAATGTTTATGCGTACTAATGGTATTGTCCTTTGTCGCAATTCTTCAGACCATGCAGCTAGTAACGATGTAGGGAGTCGACTTTAAAAAGACAGATTTGTATTTGACACTCTATTTATTTTAAGAATAGGAACCCCGCTTCTAAAATGCTAGAAACTCAATATGATTCGATTCTGGCAATTGTTGTGCCTTCAAGAAGATCTAATGAATACTAATCTACAAAAAGAAAGGGTTTCTTTATTCACAAGTGTACCAATCAATTTAAATAGTGGCGTTTAATCTTTTAAATTGATCATCGATCAGTTTTCATAAGTGTTCACTGAAAAAACTACCCGCTTAAGAGGTTTTACACTAACTTCTAATTTGCGTTAATAATTGTCAGAAAGCCTCCGCTCCTTAATGTTATATTAATGTTGAATGAATAGTGATAAATTTTAAGAGTTATAAGTGATCCTTTCTGACCGCTGACCAAGTTCGATGTTTGAGCCCAGTTAAAAGACCGATTTTGAATCTTGATTTTTGTCGGTCAGATTGCGTTCAAGCAGGAAGCAGTTAGCAAGACTGCATTCAAGCACTATACAGGGTGTAGCTAACTGTAATTTATACTATAATCTCCATCTATTGGATCCTACTTGCTTGAAAAACCATTTCATATATCGATGATTTAGCCGCTCAAAATTTAGTGCTGATCTGTTTTTTCTCTCTTGAACCATTAGCGATAGATACTGACCAACACTGATACTCTTTACCATACAAAACGTATTCTTATCCTATGCGACGGGCTTCCTCAGCGTGTGAGTGAATACGACTCTCCACAATTTTTTATACATCGTAGCTCTTAGCACGGTTTTTCTTTTTTTGATATTACATAGATCAGCACATTTTTCTTCGTTTCTATGAAAATCTCTCTTTTTCTTAATATGTTTTTTTTTTCGTTTGGAAAGTATATTTTACTATTAAAAACATCTTTGTATATAGGCATCAAATTTTCTATCATCTGTTAAAACATTTTTCAAATATTTAAACTTTTTGATTTTGAAGCCTCAAATTCATAGCTCGTGTTTTGCTGACAATCATATATTCTGTCTTTTTCCCATTAATGTTAACTCTTTCCGTTTAAAAACAAAAACTATGCCGTCCTGGGTGTGACGATAAACAACATCCGCGTGCTGGGTAAGACGATAAACTACATTCGACAGCAAGGCATTTAATCAGGATGTTTTAAGGTGCGTGGGAGCACCTCTTAATTGCTGGTGTTAGCCAGGTCCATCCTGATCTTGGGTGGTAGCACCTGCCAGTTAAGGGCAAATAGTTACCAAAAGGGGTCAAAAGACTATGAAAGTTTAAAAATAGGTTTTAATACCAGAAATACGTTTTGGAAAAAATATTTCCAGCAATATATTTTTGGAAAACAAAATATATTTCCAGCAATAAATATATTGTCGGCATTAAATAACCCATTGAGGATGATATGTCGTAAAACAAAAAAAAAATGGTCAAAGAGTCAACCCCCCCCCAAGGTGTCAAACCACTATGAAATTATAAAAATAACTTTAAATACCAACAGTAATTTTTTGGAAAAAATATTTCCAGCAAAACATTATGGGAAAACAAAATATATTTCCAGCAATAAAAATCTTGTCGGCATTAAATAAGCCATTCAGTTTGATGTGCCGTAAAACAAAACAAAACAAAGAAAAAACATATGATCTCGTATTGGAATGAAAGCAGTGATAACACAAGCCTGAATCCATCATAAAAATACATGAACTAGAAATAGTAAATGTAAAATATTCCAGATACAACGGCGTAGGGAACAGCTAGAACAAATTAAGTATAGGGAAAAACGAAAGTGAATATAGAATAGGCTGTGCAAGAAATGGTTTCGCCCATACCGCAAATGGCTACGAAACTAAAAAAAAATCAATCTGAAAAGTTGAGTCATGTCCTTGAATAGCCTTGTCAGATCAAGACTTTCATATGGATGTGATGGATGGCACCAAACCATTTCAAAAATATTTAAACTCTCAGCTATATACAACCGCTTCAAGATCAATATGAGTAAACAACCAAAGACTATCCTCCTTTTCTTGAAGTTATCAACGAAATAAAGTGCAAAAACAGACATTTGAAGACTACCAACATCCGCAGCAACTAAAATGGATAGCACATGAAACTCGAAGAGAAAATAGTGACATAATTAATGTGACGGTTACACACCTGGCCCAGTGTCGGATCCAAAACGGTGACTGGGTATCCTCCAACCCTTTGGTCAGATGAACATCATGAACTGGCGTTATCGAATCAGAAGACGGGACCAAAGAACTGTCCGACGGGGGTGGCAAAACCAAATAAAACAGACACCAAACAAAATTGTTGATAAAAGGGACATCTTAAACTTGAAGACTGGACTATGGCAACATCCAATAGGAAAAGCGAAACTAAAATGGATAGCACATAAATCGATCATTCGAGTTGAAAGTTGTATTTCTTCTTCTTCTTCTGTTTTAGACTGGTGTTTCAACATATTTCTTGCTTCGATTCAGTGGAAAGATGGAAGATTAAAATTCCAACACCACTGTCGTCCAAATGCAACTCACGCCCAACCTAACTCCAATGTTCAGAAGAATACTTCTGGAAGTTCTTCTGTCTTCGACTTCATTGTCTAGGGAAAGGGGCGAGATAAAGTTGCATTAAACTTCCTGCTTATATTGACGCCGCAACAAATGTTTGAAGTATTAAGACTTTCCATTACGTATTTTATACATTTCAACTATTTCTTAAAACAGTACTGACCGCCTCGTCCTCCTCGGTCAACGAATGCCAAATATTTCCTTATAGGGAAACAACTGATAAAAAAAAAAACAAAACCGATTTCGCACCTTTTTGCACGCGTACGCAAAAATGACAATCTTTGCTTTCTTTTCACCTGGACTTTTACCATTACTTTATTTTCATTTTCCTTTACTATATTTTTTAAGATGGGCTCTACAAATCAGAGGCCTCTGACCGACATCTGGTCGATATCATGTCTGTTTCCTTTCTTTCTCTTTATTATTTCCAATTCTGTGTCTACCATCAACTGGGGCATTCTTAGTGAATTATTTTTATAGGAAGGTTCACGCTGCACAAAAGGTTCCAGTAGCCATCATTCGAAAGGAAGAGCGTTACAGAGCAAGAGGTACAGTTTATGGGGACAGGTGGGGAAGATAAAGGATTAACACTAGACATAAATCGGTCGATATTATAGTGATCGGGAAAACAACATACTTAGAAAATTCATTACAAACCAACAAATCGAGAAACATAATTATAGTACCCAGGATAATGTCGCCCTGGGTATGACGATAAACTACATACGCATCCTGGGTAAGACGATAAACTACGTCCAGCAGCAAGGCCTCTGATCAGGAGGTTTTGAGGAGCTTGGAACAACCACTTAATTTCTGGTGTTCCTGGGTCCGCCCTGACCCGGGGTGGTAGCACCTGTTAGGGCCCCAGCTATGGGCAAATAGTTAACACCCAACTTGTGTAAGCGTTCTGGGTTTAAAGGTAAATTACATCCACGTCCTGGGTAAGACGTTAAACTACGTCCAGCAGCAAGGCCTCTGATCAGGAGGTTTTGAAGCGCGTGGAACCACCTCTTAATTGCTGGCGTTCCCAGGTGCACCCTGACCCGGGGTGGTAGCACCTGTTAGGATCCCAGCTCTAGCCAAATAGTTGACAGCACAACCTGACTCAAAACACTACGAAAGTGTAAAAATAGGTTTTGATGCCAGAAATACTTTTTAAAAAATTAGTATCAGCATTAAATATTTGAAAAAAAGAAAATATTACCAGAAATAAAAATCTTGTCAGCATTAAATAACTCATTGAGGTTAATATGGCACAAACCAAACTATACTTTAAAAAATATATATATTTCCAGCTATACATTTCTTCAAAAGTTACCAGCTATACATATTTGAAAAAAAAAAAAGGAAATTTTGTCGGCATTAAATAACCCACTGAGGTTGATATGCCATAAAACAAAATAAACCAAACCAATCTGAACCAAAGAATACATATTCTATTCATAATACTCTACCCTAAAAATGTTGTCGGCATTAAATAACCCATTAAGATTGATACGCCGTAAAACAAAATAAACCAAACCAAACCAGGATAATGTTATTCCAATAATTAAATGCGTCAACTGGAAGATAAATATTTCAGACATTTACGTTCGGGAAGCTGCAAATTAAGCATTTATTGCAAAAGAAATTAAGATAATAAAATCAAGGAAAAAACTGATCAATAAAGGGATAAGATTTGTAGAATTTAATGCGGTTGTTCATAAAACTGACTTTGCAATTGGCAAGGTGTTTTGGACTGGTGTCTATTTGAAATTAAATCTTTTTTTTTTCTTTTTGTTTTGGTCTCCAACAGCATATCAAACTCTACGCTGGGATGGCTGAGGTGTGTTGGTTGGTGAGAGTTGGGCTAAACTAAAATTCATATCCAACCTTTCCCCTTCCTTCTATTTATTTATTTTTATCTCTCTCCCTTTCTCTCTTTCTCTCTATCTCTCCCTATTGTTAAGTTTGCTTCCTCCGGTAATAAATCTTCGTATGGTCTCCAGGTCCCTTAGCTTAGCTTCAAAATAAAGGTTGAATAAATCCTGTGTGAAGTTTTATTTTTTTTTTTTTTTGGTTCGTACTCGGATCCTATTTTATCCGTATGCAGTCGCTTTTTTTCCCAATATAACTTCTGGATTGTTCTAAAATCCTTCGCAAATAAATCAAACAGATCTTTTCTTTTTTTTTTTTTGCCGTGATTTATCAAGTGTGTTTGCGTAATCTACGATAATTAACTATGCATTCTTCTACATATGTACTGACATGCCTGAAAGCATTTTGATCATAAATAAAGCATTTCTTGTCCCTGTGTCTCTGAAAAAAAAGCCTTTCGAATATACTCTCAACTTGGTTTCTGGCTATAGCAATTTAGCCTTTATTAAAAAATACTTCAACGCTTTATCTCGGCCCTAACTGTGGACTTAAACGCATCAAAATTAATCATACAGACTCTCTTTCTTCTATGAGTTATGTCTTTCAGGACGTTGGTGATAATGGCTCTCGACATCTTCCAGTTCTTTGTTGTTCTAAGTAATATTTGTATTTTTAACTATGCCACCTAATCCTCGTTCTGCCAACCATCTACACAAGGTCGTTAGATGGGTTATGCGATGTTTAGTCCTGTCCCTCTTGCCTTTCATATGTCCTGTGAGTGTCAAATTTCCCAAACCCTCTTTCTTCATTATGTGCCTTAGAAGCCTGTCGCTTTCTGATTCTAAGTATAAGCTTCCTATTGTATATCTTTTCGTTAAAATTTCCTAGTTAATTACATGTTCAGTCCATGCTAGTCTCAATATCAATCTGATCAACCACATTTCTGTTGTGTTAACTCCCTTATTAATCTTTTAGGGGAATTTCGTTGTTCGCATTCACTGCTATATAGAAGGATCGAAATCGGCTATCATTTCAGCAGTCAGTTATTTATTCTAACGATATTTATCCGGTTTCCTTAATTTATGAAAGGTATCTCTTCCTATTCCTAAGCACCTTAAGATCTATATGTGGTATTTTCTGTCCTTTGTTTAAAAAAATAATTTGTATATTTAAAGTTTTAAATTTGATTTTCGTATCTCAAATTCGTAATTCCCATCTTGGTTGTTTCTTTTGCTAACACCTAATCCTCTAATCGCTCCACAAGCATTTGTTAGGAGACAATAGTTGTCATTTCTGTCATTATAATGATTCGGCTCCTTAGCGGGTATATACGATTATACAAATATATATATATATATTAAATTTCTAGTATATATATATATGTGAGTTTTCAAATTCTTTCCTGTTTACTACGCATTTCTTGCTTCGCTCTGAGTAGAGCTCCCTGCGTTTCGTGCCACAGTATCCCTTCTATAGGCTCGTACTTGGGGGAAAGTCACTTTCTACGTCAATGACCTGGCAGCCTGATGCTTAGTCACCGATACGTGGGTTTTCGTCTTTTATCAAACACTTTGCCGATTTGAAAATACTATACCATCGTCTGTTGCCTCTAGCAATTTATCCGTTAATAAAATCACATAGATTGTTTTATTCCCCATTAATTTAGAAATGAAAACATCAAAATTAAACCCCGAATGTTGACTTAACTGTACATAGTTCTCTGGTTCTGACATGAGGAATTGTTAGACGTCAGTAATTGCGATTCTTATTTCACGTAGCTTCTCAGGATGTTTCCGCTCATAAACGTGTATATATAAATACAGAATATTTTTTTTTATTGTTCGCAAGATAATTTTTTATTATTCACAAAATAAATTTCTGTTCTACAGCTGCGAGTTTCCAAAAGCTTTTCTCGTTTTTTCTTGTTTCAAATAAATTGAAATGTCGAGCTCCACCAGTTTAGATTTTATTTCAGTTTTTAACATAATCTATTTTGCAAAGTCCTCTTCAAACAGACAGAAAAAAAATGAAAGACATTTTTAAAACTCTCCTTTTCCTTTGCTTTTGTTTTTAAATGTATCCGTTTTTAAAGCGCATACTTTATCATCTTCATAAAGTTTATAAATTTGTTTTCGTGGTTTGTTTAGGAACATGTCGAAAACATAATACACACATTTTCTTTTTACCGTTCTCTTGACAGGATACAACAAATTGCCTCAGTATATTTAATAGGTGCATAAATATGAGCCGACGTTGTTCGTATTTTATTTTCCATTGCTTGTAAAAATATAAATATTTGATTTCTTTTAGTCGAAAAAGATAAGTATCTTTTTCTTTTATTTAGATTTTGCTCTTGGTCCATTGTTGCATTTCAGGAGACGTATGTTTTGTTTTGTTTTTATTTTTTTGTTTTTGTTTTTTGCGTAAAGAGAAATTATATTTTGCCAATATAGCCAAGTTCATGGCTGCAATTCTTGTTTCTTCAGTGTAAATAATTACAACAAAAGAAAAAAAAAAGTAGAAAACTGGGGAGTAAATCGTTCCAATTGCCTTGAGTGCCTTCATCGGATAAGTTTATTCAAATTACCCTTTAAGATACATGTGCAGAATTTTAATGATACACGTTTTACCAGTGAAAGATTTATGTTCAACCACTCAACTGAATTCTTTCCTGAGCATTATTTCTTGCATACTATTTTCTACCCATTTACCTTCTTTCTTTCTGTTTTTCCTTTTTCTTTTTTCTTTCATTTTTCTGTTCTATCTTTCGTTCTTCCTTTTGTCTGTTCGTTCCTTCATTCTTTCTTTCTTTCTTTCTTTCTTTCTTTCTTTCTTTCTTTTGTTCTTCCTTTCGTTTGTTCTTTCTTTCTTTCTTTTGTTCTTTCTAATTCGCTTGATTACTTGCATTTTTCTTATCTTTCTTACTTGATTCTTCTTAGATTTGTTTTCTTTCTTGCCCGCTTTTTCTCTTTCTTTCTTTCTTTCTTTCTTTCTTCTTAATTTCTTGCTTACGGTTTAAATATTTCTTTCTTTTTGCTTTCTTTCTTTCTCTCTTTTTCTTCGTTTTTATTGCTTGCTTGCTTTCTTTCTTTCATTCTTTCGTTATTTCTTTCTTACTTGCTTTCTTTCTTTCTTTCTTTCTCTCTTAGCCATTCTTTATTTTCTTTCTTGCTAGGTTAATTCTTGATCGCTTGTTTTTCTTTCTTGATGCTTTTTTTATTTCTTTCCTTCTTTCTTTTTTTTATTTTAATCTTTTTACTTAATATAATTACGTTGTTTTTCTAGCTTGGTTGGTTATTTTCGAATTTTCCCATATTTCCTGCTGTTTTTTCTCTCTCTCAATCTCTCTCTCTCTCTCTCTCTCTATATATATATATATATATATATATATATAAATATTTTTTGTTTTCTTTGTTTCATCTTTCAGTTTGTCATACCTAACTCTGTCTCTCTCTCTCTCTCTTTCTTCACGATAGGTTTAGTTTATGTTTAAATGTATCTTTTGTGTGATTCTCATTAAATATTTCTTTACTGTTTATTTTTTATTTGTTCAATCTTTTATTTCATTTGTTAATAAAAAATGGGCCTGTTCAACATTTATTATTATTATTATCATTATTATTATTTCTGCTATGGACACACTACCTACCAAGTCTGCGGAAAGACCTAAGGCTCTCACATTCATTTTTTTTTTTTTTTTTTTTTTTTTTTTTATCTCCGATGAAGTTGCTAGCGTTTAGACAAAGTTCTCCTTAGTAGGTTTAAGACAATTTTCTTATGGGGTTTCAGGATTCTTTAAATGTGTTGTTTGTTCCATTTTTATAATGTGATGCACCTATTAACTGGTATTATTCTTGTTTTCAATTTCCACATTTTTTTATTTCAATTTGGTCTTTCTTTTTTTTGATAGTTTTTCAAATTTTGTTAACAAAAAATCCGCTGGACATGTTCATCATTTATTATTATTATTATCATTATTATTATTATTATTATTATTATTATTATTATTATTATTATTATTATTATTATTATTATTATTTATCTACAGCAGCAGCAGCAGCAACAGTAACTGAAGAAGTAACCGGAGTTGCAGGATTCGTAGTAGAATTGAATAGTGAAGTCTTTAGACGTAGTAATAGTAATTATATGGTTACAACTTATCCATCTTCATCTCAGCATGATCTAGTGACGCTTGTCGGAGAATCATGTGAGGGTAGAACCTCGCAACTCGCCAGAATTCTTACTAGATGTCTCCATGACAGTGCAGATATCATTAGCATGCCAAATCATTTACAAATCAATTTTTTTTTTCTCTGAAGAAGATTCATTGTGGACATTGTGTCTAAATCTACTTCTTCTATGTCTCTTCAGGACGTAGGCGAACATAGCTCTCCACTATTTCCTGTCATTTGTGGATGTTAATGTTGTTTATCATTTTACTACCTCTCCTAATCGCAGCCGAGCCTTAACACAAGTTCCTCAGATAGGTTATGAGTTCATTTCTACTGTCCCTCTTGTCCTAAGTGCAGTAAGTTTCCCTTTTCCCTTGTCCACACCCCTTCCGAAAGAACAACCAGTTCTCGCACCCACTTCCAAAATTGATGAAAAACAATATTGATCCAATGTGTAAACAACTAAATTATCGTGATACTTTAATATTTATTCACAAAACTGGCAACAAAATAATGCATTACAGAAACCCAGATTCAAGCGCATTATGCTAATAGTTCTTTCTTTGTAAAGTTTTACGTTTGGTAATCTTGAGGCACGCTGGAGTAAGGAATAGCCGCTCAGATGGAGGAATCGGAAAGCCGAGTTCAAATTCAAGTCGAATCCATTGCATTCCCTTACGAACTAATACCCTGGGGAAAGGTATGAATCCTCTTCTTCTCCACCTCCCCCAGATATACATAAATAGCAGGATTCTAAAGCCTTAGATGGCAACTAGTCTACCGCAGAAATAAATGGCAACCTACTTCGGGAAAAAACTGCCACATCAGTCATTTATCGAAAGCGTTTATCATGCATGGCAGGTAACTGATAGCGTCTTTTTTTTTCAAAATGCCACAATATAACAATAACCTAACTAAATTGCAATAACCATTACATCTCACCTATAACTTCAGTTTACACTAATTTTCTTTAGTAATTTATAAACTAACCCAGCAACAATTACCTCATACTTTCATATAATTCAAATTCATTTCTGAAAATATTAACGAAATATTAAATTAATGTTAAATATATCTATGTATAAATATTTACAAATCGCCCATGTATTATATGTAAGCACAAACTCAATTCAACAAAACTTAGACATTGCATTTGCGCAAACACATCTCAACAATACTTGAGTAGTAGTTCTACGTTTTACTAAATCAATCTTCCCACTGCAGTTTTTCCAACATTACCAGCAATTTCCGCACGTTTTTTTTTCTATGTATACATTTATGTTATTATCATCGTAGCAATTGGTAAAAATTCAACGATGTAAACTTTTATGTCAGATCACCAAACACTACACAAGAGATTCCTTAACACTTTCACTGTTAGTCAGTTGCCCAGTGCTACCCCCATCCGGCCAGCCATTTTTAAAGAAAATGCCAAATTTCAACCTCCATATTTTATTACACAGAAAACTGGCACCAGTGTGTTTTACAGCCTTCCATTTTCATGGATATACCTGGGAATGACTTACCAGATCAGTAATGGGTATACACGTGATATCTTTTGAAGCATTGTCCTTTGTGATTTGACGATAGATGGCGCAACGGGACACTCATACCAGCGGTATCCAAAAAACGTAGGTTTCCGTACTTAGCCAGCTGAAGTAAGATAACAAAAACGAACATCTCCGTAGTTAGCAGCCGAAGTGTTAATAAACCAAACCTAATGGGTCACTATCTTCGCCATTATCACATCTCAAGGTTAAGAATCTTTGCATTCTAATTTAACCGTTTAAACCCTGACCACCGTTTTACCGGTATTAGAAAAAATGACGTAATGTACAGAAACAGGTTGAACAGTGGTAGAGAAAAGTGACTTAATTCCCAGACACCGGTTGAACATTGTGTAAACACTTGTGTTCTGTTTGTTATTGATTGTCTTATTTTGAAGAGCCAATCAGAAAAGCCGTAATATTTTAATGTCATTGAACGTTATATCAAAATGTTTTGTGCATGTGTTTTAGATAATAAAAAAAAGATCGTTTTTACCATGAAACGTAGAGAGTCTCAACCTGGACAGTCAGGGAAGCAATCAGGAAGCTATATTTTTTGTAACCATTTTTATATCTACCGTGAAATATTACATAGCAATTATTTGCGAATTTTGACTCAGGAGTTCAGGTATAAGGGTTACAATTGATCATGAACGCAGGGGTCCAATGGTTAAAGTACCACTATTTTTGTAGTTATTGTTAGGGACTTCATATTAAACCATGTTTAATTAACGTTCAGCTGTGCTGTGTGGCATAAACAAGCGTTTACAATTTCTGTTCGACCCCTGTGAATTTTCCTCGATTTTCCATCATTATAATGAGGTAAGCCCAAACGGTTCTCTTATTAATTCTATCCTGATTTCAGCTAAATACTCATTAATCTCTCTGTTCTCATATTCAAATTTATTCCGACTTATTGTCTATGTTTTATTCTTTTACTTTCTATTTTTTTCTTTTCCATTTTTTTTATTATTTACACCCAAAAAGCAAGCGAAGAAAACAAATGGATAGACATTTGATTACCTTCAAAAGGAAAAAAAAAGAAAAGTCTACCAAGTTGTCAACAATGATTTGTCTTTACATCAATGCTCCGTTTTCAGCTGAAATCGTCCGATTTCTAAACTACCCGACATAATCGTGTATAAGTCGACCCGAACATTAACCGGATCACCTATTTAACGCTTGGAAATGGGTAAAAAAATAAAAATAAAAATAAAAAATAAAAAACATGTATAAACCGAGCTACCTGATTCGCAAATTATGTTCGGATGTCACCGTTTTGGAAATTCCCACGAATGGGGAATATTTTTTAAGTCTTCATACTTTTTTTTGTTTAAGTGTTATTAATAGCATAGCTTACCGTTTCATCTTTTAACCATTTCATTTTTTTACCTGTTCTTCATTTTTACTGTTTTTTTTTTTTTTTTTTTTTTTACTTTTCCATGTATTTTACCGTTTCATCTTTTTTTTAAAGTTTGCATCTTTTTTTAAACACTTTCAGTATGATTCACGGATGTTTTTTACTTCATTTTATCAGATAAGAGCGCATTAAAATTCAATGAAATGCATGTCTTAAAACCGTGGAAACTTCTCAATATCCTACAATTAGTTCGATATTTTCGAAGTTATTAAAGCTTTATATTCTCTTTAATACACACACATACACACCCACGCCCATATATATATATATATATATATATATATATATATATATATATATATATATATATATATATATATCACGTGTAAGAAATTTAAAAAAATGTAAAAAATAAGTACTAAATATATCCCATAAAATGCTTCTAAAATTTCAGTAAACATTGTTTCATTGTAAATGAATAACTACGGTTAACTTCCACTTCTTTCACATCGGCAAAATATGGGCTTCGAATATATGTGTACCTCTCCATTTTATCATCGATTTTTTTCACACATGTCTCGACTTATACATGAGTATATATGGTAGATTTCCTAATTAGCTTTATAGTGGGATCATCATGTGGATCCATCTTCTTTTAGTTCAAATAAGCCAATTTCGAAACCTTATAAGCCACTAATCCATTTCTTTAAGAAGATTAAGATGATAAAAGTATAAATTTCTACTTGATATTTTAATTAGGAATCAGTTGAAGAATCGAAAATCCGGTATTTTTTTTTTATATAGAATTATGTAGGAATTATAATTTTCTGCTTATAACGCTTTCATGCCCACCGTCCAAGGTGGATGTGTGAGTGGTGCAATGAATGAGAAACCGCAGAGCCGATTTCGAATTCCAGTCCATTTCGTTCCATTCACTTACTCTTGTGAAATGTCTGAATCCTTCTCTTCTAATCCCAGCCATAGATTAAATAGTAGAACTTGTATCTATAAAAATCATTATCTCCAAATGATTTTAATGCAAACATAAAAAATAATCTTACAATCCAAAATTATATTTCAGCGTTAAATAACCCAGCAAATGGTTTATAAGACGTAAAAATAAATCAATCCCTGAAATTATTTTTTTATATCTTTATAGGTATTCGGTTTGTCCCACAGGTTCACATCCAAAAGAACCTCGATCAACCACGTGTTTTCATGTCGTTGCCAGCAACTGATATACTGAGATGCGCGAATCTTTACTTCATAGCTAAGAGAATATTCTTCAGGTCAATCCATTAATGCAGCTGGTTTCTATGACACATCCGTCTAAAACTAAGTGCAAGGTCTATTTTGGCAGAAGCTAAGGTAATAAATAAAATACAAAAGAATAATATCTATCATTGAAGTTGTATGCGTAGACATGTTTGTTCGATTCAATTGTACTTACTTGAAATGTTTGCTGAAGTTTCTATCAGACAAAGCCGGGGCTCGTGTGCACTGTCAAAATTTGGGAGATTTGTCTCACACGGAAGTCGAGCGGAAAAAGGGAGGGGTTTACTTCAGTTTAATAGAGCTTAAATATCGATCCAACGACGCTCATTAGTCGAACAGTACTGAGCGATTACCCGTTGCGCATCACGCAAGCCTGCAGAAAGGTCGCCTGCTTTTCCGTCGTCAATTCAGAAAAAGCCTCCCCCCCCCAGTTGTAAACCCGTCACACACGTGATGAAATTGTCCTCCGGAGGCCCGACATTTCTTAGCACAGATGTTTTTGACGGTAAACTCTTAAGCCGTTAAAATAAACGCTGTATTGTTTGCTAACTTGTAAGAAACAAGGAAGATTTGAATGATATGAAACACGTTAAAAGTTAAACACGGTTATAACCAAATAGAGAAACGTTTATAGAAGTTGGGTTTATATGTTTTCTTTTTCTGTCATCTGGTGGACAAAAGTTCAATCCTTGGAGCTGGTAGTGATGCACCAATTCAACAATAGAAATAGAATATGACAATCAACATGGATGCCGGAACAGCAAATCAATGGACACCTGATGATGACTTGATTGTACTTTATCGAACTCTCCTGTCTATAATAACATTTATATCAACGTAGATGAGAACAATAGTTCGAAAATAATAACACAATATTGACACTATACAATATTGATACAATATTGTCAATATTGAATATTGACAAATTTTCATTTCAGAAATTAAATACTAGTACATTAATTCACTTTCGATTAATAACATATATTTACTTTATATCTCTATGCATTTTTCATAGCTTCCCTGTTCTTAATATCAAGGGATTTTCGAATATTTTGAATGTGAAAGCGTTTTTCTCAGCGCTACGTTTTTGTACGCGTACAAATCAGCCATTTAAATGTCTTAGGCAATACACGCTTGTCCTTTCGATACATGACGGAACTAGGCAGAAGGTTTTCGATTCTTTCCGAAGTAAAATTGCTGCCAACCAAGGCTATAGAATCTAGTTTGTCCTGCTATTGAACTGGGTGGAGGAGAGATAGATTCATACCTTTCCCTAGGTTATTTGCGAGTAAGTGAAACCCGAATGGAATTTGAACTTGGCTCTCCGACTTCTCATTCCAAGCCGTTATCTATTATACCGCAACGCATATCCCTGTGTAGAAATACAGATTCCTATATCAAAATTATATATTCGCCTTGATAATGAAAGAAAACGCGTCGGTATACAAGTTTTTCTTTTAGTTTTTTTTTTTATTGTTATCTTTATAGATATATGTATTCATATTATATATAAATTTTAACTAAATTATTTCTGTTTTGCTTTTAAGGACTAGGAGACTGGGATATGACTCAACCTTAGCGTATATTTCAGATTCTTTTTAATCACTCATCCGTTAGAATCTCCTTTTACGCGAGTATGTGATCTTTTGACACTTTCAATATATCGACTTTTGATGCTGTGTACTTTACGTTGGCAGCCATAGGCCATTAACTACCCTGACTCTGTCGCCAACGTTTCTATACACCAGATGTTTTTCAATGTCTGTCGCTTGCCCTGAGCAGAGAAATGACGGACACATGAAATTCTGTAAGCGTCTAATTTCTATTTTTTTTCTTTATTTTTTTCTTAAAAGGCTTCTTTTTCCTTCTGCTCAGCAAATTCTTTCACACAGCAATAATCAAGAGACTCAGCTTTCAGCAGTAAGACGTTAATTCTAAGAACACAGTGATATCTGCTATTATCGACGATGAAACCTTATTGCGTTTCTTAGATTCCAGCTGTTTTCAGATGTAAAAAGTCGTTACTTAGTCTTTCCTTATTTCTATGAAAAACACACCACACATATATATATATATATATATATATATATATATATATATATATATATATATATATATATATATTTATGCGTGTATGTGTGTCTTCTCAGAAATATTCTGTAGAGAGGACAGTATGAATAGAAGAAAAATACATGTGGAAAACCTTATTTAATTTCAGCCGATGCGTTTCATACATTAAAGGATTTTATCAAGGCAAATTAATTTATTTGAAGACAATGTACCCATTCAAAACAATAACGAAATGTTTAATCTTCTGAAACTAGCAACATAAAATTGATCAATAAAGAAAAGAACAAGTTCATCATTAATTAATCATAGCTAAGGATCGGAAGATCATGAAAGATTGACATACATTTCATATATATATATATATGTATATATATATATATATATATATATACAGGATCATTTTCCAAATTATTCACGCTGATTCTCGCCCTCTCTAACCTTCTAACTTTCTGTCCTGGAGTAACAAGTTGCCTCACACGTTTCACGTACGATTTCATTTTCAAGGCTTTTTTGACTGCTCTTTGGACTGCCATCGCTGAAACTCTTTGCTGCCGTGACAAACGTCTTTTGAGCTCAGTTGTGCCAAGCGTTTTTTCTTGGATTGAGTTGGATTTTTTCTAATGCCTCTATTTCATTCTCAGTTGAAATAATCACCCCCTCTTCCTGTTGTGACCTCCTGAACCAGTTTTCTTTATACTGTTCCTTCTTTTTTAAATTTATTCTCTTTTCTCTTGACAGACCTTGCATGGAACTTGAAGATGGAAGCCAGTGTATGATTGTTCGTACCATTACTGAAGGCATGAACAATGTTTTCCCTTTCAATATTACTCATTTGAGAAGACAGTGGGACACATACAAAACGGGTTTAACCTGTTCTATTTCTAGCTGAATGCCTCAAAGCGGTTTTCAGTGGTTTTTACGACAAATTTTGTCGAGACGGCTAAAAGTCCTATCTGAAAACCTGGAAAAAAGAAATGCAATTTAGTTTCATGTTATTTAGATATTAAACATTTTGGGATGAACAAATCTACGCACACAAGCACATATATATATATATATATATATATATATATATATATATATATATATATATATATATAGGTTTCATTGATTACGACAGAGAAGCTAATTTGATTTAGATTTTTATACAATTTCTCATGTGATCTAATTTTTTTTTCCTTTTCGGTAGATAAATTATATAAAAACTGTCCAATTATTATTTTTATCCGAGCGCTTTCGGCTATACATTTAGCCATTTTCAAAATTGCAATGTATTAACTGTCAACAAGAAATAGAGTGTTGTATGTATGTATGTATTTATATGTTTCCATGTTCAAAACGCGGTGAAGATATTGTGTCCAAATTCATAGTTGATAATATTGAGTGTTGTTTTTTTGTTTTTTTATTAATGAGGCTTCCATTATTTTTAGCCATTCTTTGCATGTAGACGATTCTATTATATTCCTGTTGTCAACATTATGTTACGAATAGTAAATTGTATAAAAACTAAATCAAAGAACCATGTCTATCGTATTGAATGAAATGTGCTACACACACACACACATATATATATATATATATATATATATATATATATATATATATATATATATATATATATACCCGTCCTGGGTATAACAATAAACTACATCCACGTCCAGGGTAAGACGATAAACTACGCCCAACAGCAAGGCCTCTGATAAGGAGGTTTTGAGGATCGTGAAACCACCTGTTAATTGCTCGTGTTCCCAGGTCCACCCTGACCCAGGGTGGTAGCACCTGTTAGGGTCCCAGCTATGGACAAATATTTAACCCAGAAACTGAAGTAAAAAGCAGTATGAGACTGTAAAAGTGAGTTTTCATACCAGAAATACTTTGTAAAAAATTGTTACCAGAAATAAATTTTCGTAGAAAAAAATTATTACGAGCAATATATTTTTGAAAAAAAATATAATCAGCAATACGTTTTTGAAAAAAACTATTACCAGCAATACATTTTTGAAAAAAAATATTACCAGCAATTCATTCATTTCAAATAATATTACCAGCTATACATTTTTTAGGGAAAAAATATTACCAGAAATAGATTTTTGACAAAACAAAATATTACCAGGAAAAAAAGTTGTCAACATTAAATGAGGTTGATATGCCGTAAAACAAGCCAAACCAAGCCAAACATGCACACACAGATTATCTTGTTGTGATAAAATTTCCGGTTTATCGGGTGAATGGAGATCCTGAGTCATTATGACGGCAATAGATCTTAAACTAAAACCTTTTTTATCTTGTAGGATTTTTCTTGGCTGGAGAATGTCCAGGAGAATATTACAAACTATGACATAATTAAATCAGATTTATTTAAGCTTACTTCGACTTGTCGTTGGATTTTTTGCCTTTGTTATGGAGATACTTTTCACTGGTACATAATGCTACACAAATTAATTATATTGTGTTCAAAATGGAAATAATCGATAAACAAGTCAACAAAACATCATACTGAACGCAATAACGTTTCTTTCGAAGAATCTATGCCGCAAAATGCCGTGTAACATGAAAGATTAACGATTGTTAATGTTTATGTCACTGGAAATTCTTAATTGCACATTGAATATACAGGGAGTTTTAATCTCTAACAAATATTTATAACATGGAAGATTATACTGCGTCATATTTTAGCATGGTAAGTGCTAGCCTGCTTAGAAAATAACATTTTGAACTCTAATAAATTTAACATATTTGTTGGGCTAATCGTCGGGGGAAATTGGTCGCATGTTTCCGTTTTCCTGTCATTTAGACATAATCTATTAATATCTTTTGTGATTTAATGAAATATTTGGAGAAAATTCTTTTAATTACACTATTTAAATTGTTCTAGCTGTTGTCTTCATCTTTATTTACGAGATTTCGGCCATTTTTTGCTCCGCTCTTCATCAGGTTATTGGAATTTCGAACAGAACCCTTTATTTCGTCCAACGAGGTAGATTGTTTTAGATCCACGTGTCATGCCTCTTCCGGATATCTCAGTATCAGTTATTTCTCTTCAACTCAACTCTCTAAGTTTTTATTCGCCTCTGCTGTAGCCAGGTATTGAACTCACAACTCTTTGTGTCAAGTTACACAAACCAACGCTTTTATCTACCGTATCCTTGGGATATGAATTTTTCAGTGTAAGATTTTTTGGGACCTATAAACCTACTTTTTTTTTACCAGGCCTCATATTACAATTTGTCTTTTTTTCTTTTTTTTTTTTGATAGTACGACTGATCAGTCTGACATCGTCAAATATCAGCTGGTGTCGGAACCAACCTCGTCGTTAACTGGGGCAAACACATTTTAACACGTCCAAAACTAAACTTCTCTCCATTAATACTCTGAGAGAACCTTCTCTGCCTTCCATTACCATGCCTGATGCTTACTTCCAGGAAACGGACTCATTGCACCTCCTCAATTAACATGAAGTGGAAAGACTATATTAAATCAATTGTTAGGTCAGCTGCTAAGTCAGTTCACTGTGCTGGGTGATATATTTTTCTCTCTGGAATCTATCTTGCATATCTATAAATCTACCATTCATCCATGTTTAGAATATTGCTGCCATATATGGTTCGAATTTCCATGCTGTTTACCTAGAGATCCTTAATAAGATCCAAAGAAGAGTCAGCAAGATTATTTGTCCTGATCTCGCAACTCGGATTCAGCCATTTCCCCACTGCCATAAAGTTGCCTCTCTGTGGCTTTTTTATAAATACTTTCATGGTAATTGTTCGGATGAACTCTTTGCTACAGTACATAGACTGTATAAATTTTTGCGCAATACTAGATTCATTAATTTACAGTTGAGCTTGCTAGATGTAGCCATAACTTCTATGCTGTCAGTTTCTTTTCTCGCATATCTCAACTGTGGAACTCCCTTCCGGTTCCATGCTTTCTAGCCAACTTTAATCTGCAAATATTTAAATGGAATTTCAATCGATATCTACACTTCTGATTGTTTTTTTCTCTTTCTGCTCATTATTAATATTTCTGTTCATAATTCTTTCACACGCTGTAACCCCTTGTGTTTTATTGGGGTGATTCCGATTTTTAAAAAAATCCTCGAATATTTCTGTTCCTAATTCTTCTATACTCCATAATCTCTTGTGTATACTTTGCTGGCTTAGAATATGTCTGTGGCCCTGCATATGCGTTGATTCCGTAAGTTTTCGTATTTTCCAGTGATGTTCTCTATCAAATACTTCAACCTCAACCCATATCGAGGGGGGGTCTTTGATCTTCCTTTCCACTCCATATATGGTCAGCCATGCCTGATTTTTCTATTTCTCCTTACGTTAAAATGATGAGGACAACAGTCCGAACAATGTAAACAGTGTAAATAATTACAATACCACATCTCAGAAATATAGAGAGAAACTGCGTTAGTGTACAGGGAACAGTGATAATTTTAATCTAATGTTTGAAAGGATACAGAGACTCAAACAGCATTCATTCCAAGTCAACTAAACTGATGTATTTCCTTAAAAGAAAACAAGAACAAAATATTAAACATTAGTAGTAAGAAGATGGTATATATGGTTGCTAGCAAACGAAATATCCCCAAAAGCGATCTCCGAATTGCAGGTACAGAAATCAAGGAATCATTAAAATTTAAATATCTCGGAAGTATTTAAAAAGAAGATGGGAAATATGATACCGAAATTCGAAGTCGTTCTGGAATTGTGAAAGTGCCTTTCAAAAGCTAAGCAACATATTAAGAAACAAGAAAATTTTAATTAGAAACAAATTAATGAGTACTGAAGAGTTATATAGAATCGGCCGTACTATCTGGTAGTCAATGCGGGATGATCTTCTCAAAGATGAAGAAGAGGCTACTCCTTTTAGTTGAAAGTCTTCAAGTGATGCGGTTTCTTTCTTTATCTGTTACACTTCTTTGTGATTTTGTAACGCCTGTCGGCGAGGTTCGAGGAAGAATGATCCTTGACCTGGCGTACTCATTGGTAGCGACGTTTTGACTAACGATCTGAGAATGCGCTTGTATAATTCCGTGAGAAACAACAAAGGTTTTCGGAATAATATCCACAATAAAAATCAACTTGTTTTCTTCAAGCTTTGGGAATTAACAATTTTCATCATTTCTTTTCTCATTTAGGGTCCTTACTAGAGAAAACTTTACTGCCAAAACGTAATCAACTGAAATTCGAAAATATGTTCAATGAAAGGGAAATATAGAATATAGCGAAGAAAAGCTAAAATACGATAATTCTATTATTTGTTTATAACTTCGAATCAAATATGGCCGCATTCAATTTATTATGGTTCTGTTATATTGTTTCTAATCATTTTTCTCTCAGGTAAGTTTTTTCTTCCTTTTCATTACGACTCCCTTGAATTGAAAATTACTAATTACCTTCCTAATAATACTTTGTTAACGTGAATAGGAGAGAATATTATATCTTACTGCGCCAGTGCACTCAATAATAAAACTTCCATTATTGTCCTTTTAATAAGTCGGTCACGCGCTGATTTGACGTAAAATGAAGACTCATCAAAAATACAGCATTGCAGAGAATAGTAAACACATGACATGTTAGGTAATACCTTCATCGTAAGAAGCCAAATGTAGATAGATACATTAATAAAAAATCAGTATCTGTCTATATTTCTGAAATAAGGTATTAGGTTAAAAAATTCATACACAGATGTCCTCAAGGATATATGGCACAGGGGATAAAGGTGTTAGTTAGATCCAGTGACAGGACCCAAAGAAGTGAGTTCAGTACCTGGTTAAGGTGGTGGAGAACTTGGAGAAGTAAATTAACAGGAGATAACTGCTGTCATCCATTAGACACGATATGTGGAACTAGAACAGTCTACACATTCCAACCACCTGAAGAAGGCCGGCCCATACAATGGCCGAAACGTTGTGGCAAATATGGCAACAAAGATGAGGATGATAGTCTGAACAATGTAAATAGTGTGAATAAAAACTCAATTGTAAACAAAAATAAACGCATGAGTATATATATTTATATTTACTGCATTATTTCCATAATTCGGACAGTTATCCTCATCTTTATTGCCATATTCACAACGTTTGCTCGCTCCGGCCTTCTTCAAGAAGTTGGAATTTTCAAATCGAACACTTTCTATCGTCCAGCGAAGTAGATTGTTCTAGTTCCACTTACCATGCCTCTTCCGTATGTCTCTGTTATTTCCCATACTCATCTCCCCAAGTTTTGTTTCGCCACAGCTTTAGCCTGGTATTGAACTCACAACTTTTTGTGTCTGGTCATTGAATCTATAATACATCATCTCAGAGATATAGACAGAAATATATTTGTATTTATGCAAGGAACGGTCTTATATATATATATATATATATATATATATATATATATATATAGAGAGAGAGAGAGAGAGAGCGAGAGAGAGAGTCATAGTTTGTTTAGTTAGTTCACACGACCGTTACGCCCTGCCAATGCCTCATAGATAATGGACAATTTCGTTTTAACCGCGTGAAAAAATCAAACCTCTTATCAGAGACGATGCTTGGTTTCAGTGAGAAAATAAATGAAAGAATGGAAGCTAAAAATGTTTAACGTCTGCTTCAGTGGAATTTCAAATATATTCATTTGTACTCTCTTACTTATAAAAAGAAACATTAATGAATTAATGTTTGATAGACAGGTCTTCGTCTCGTTATCATTATTTGATTTAACGAAACATTTGTTCACTGGATCATTTCACAAAATACCGAAATTTCATGGCCACCTTCTTCTGCTCAGATGTCTCTCTTTTATATTCTTTGCGGATAGTTTAGGGAGCTTGTCTACATTGAGCAATTGAAGGATGACCTTCGTGCAGAAATGCAAAAGTTTTATTCCGTATTATTAATCACAATTTTTAAGAATTCTATCGAAAGGCTACGCCTATGTGGAGCCGAAAATTGAGGATATTTACGCTGGATTGGCTTTAATAATAAAATCGGAAAACCCTGGTGTTTGAACCTTCAGTCTATTTCTATTTTAAAAAATAAATTATTGACATTACAAGATAATATATACCTAGGAGAATGGTATAATATGTACCATTTTTATTTTTGCTTGTAAATTATCTAAGCACTTATATAAACATATAACTTTCAAATATAAACGAACACGGTCCTCTACAGCTTCCCGTCTTTTGTTGCTTTAACTCTTGTCCCTATCGGCCGTTGTAATATTTTCTACCACCGTGTCACTCAAACGCTATTCCGTTATTAGTTTTCCTTGCTTCTTGGTTTTCATTGTCCTATGGGTGTTTAAAATTTCAAGCTTGTCTGAGAAATTACATTTGTCGCCTTCTGGATTTTTTCTTCGTTTTCTGTTGTCCTTTCTCGTTTCTATCATGCTCTGAGAATTTCCAACTGTTTCTTTCTGCATCGGATAAGCGTCTCTTTTGTTTCCACCTTCCTTAAAACATCCTAATTACGAGAATGTCCAGTCCATGCTGGATATCGGTTGAAGAAAGACCTTTGGCCTTACTTCCGCGGTATCAGTGTGTGAGCGGAAATCGGAACTGGTGATAGCATAAACAGGAAATGCAGCCAGTGGCTAAAATAAACAGGGCGCACAAGTGTCCTGAGATTAAACAGAATCTAGAATAAACAGAGCGAACAGGCGTCCTGATCTTAGAAGAAACAAGGTGCAGGTCTGTTCAAATACTTCACAGAGAGTAAAATATCTATACATGTAAGGCACGGTAGAGTAATGTATAGTGGTTCGGATTGAGGAATCGGAGAGCCGAGTTCGAATTTCAGTCGAATCCATTATATTCACTTACGTGGGAATGGTGTGAATCCTCTTCATTTCATCTTTACGTCCTCTTATTTCCCCCTAGCTATGGCTAAATAGCAAAACAGACCGGGTTCTATAGACTTGGATGGCAATTGGTCTACCGCAGAAAGAAATGGCAACCGACTTCCGGAAAAAAAATCTGCTTCCTCAGTGAATTATCGAAAGATATGTGATCGCCTAAGCGTGTATCAGGCATGACGCATAACTGACTGGCTTGTTTGATTCTGATACCGCCATTTTGTAGCTGGTATCTCGAGTGTCTCTTTTCTCAGACATTCTCTGTTCTTAGAAACTATGGTTAATTCTTCTTTCTTATTTCCGTTACTACCATCTCTAGAAGTTTTATCTTATGGACCTAAAAACGGTGTTATTTAGAAATCATATGATGAAGTATTTATTCATATTGTTTTTAATGATAGAAAGTTAACTCGAGTCACAAAGGATAGAACATTATTGAAAGCAATGATCATCAACGTCTCTAACGGATACGGCACACAAAAGACGATTTATTGCAAACAAAGGCATAAATGGCGCAGAAAACGTACAGTTCATTTCGATGACCACAGGCAACAGAATTGCTCAACACTTGAACATTAAATCGAGGATATTTCAGAAACCGGACATTTTTAAAGTCCAAAGTGAACACAGCAGACAACAAAAATAATTGACAGCAAAAAAATGCATTTTGCATGCTTGCTTTATCATGAAACGCATTTATGTCTTTTCTCTTTTAATCAATCATCTTCTAAGCACAAAGCGTCTATTGTCTGGGCAGAACCCACCCGAAGACTCTGAATGAAAAATGGACACAATCACGAGTCATAATTTCAAATTATCTCCGTAACCTTTTCAAACCTACTCATCCAGATGACTCGATTTAATATAAACGCCTATGTCGTTAAACGACGACTACGATTATAATGTTGCATTTTGTTTTTTTAAAGAGAAAACCGAAGAGGCAACAACGTGCAAAAGTAGAAGCAAACATTAATTTAACTAGCAAAAGAAATCACACCCAGAAGGCAAGTACTATACTCCTGGCACAAAAGATACCATGTTTAATTAAGAAACTGAGTTCATTTCTGTGTCGTTTAGTGTTCTGACTTGCCTTGAAAGATTGCAGTTAACAATAAAAATAATGTTTTGAGATATGCTACAGAACAATGAAAATTATATATTATGTGAGAAAGAAGGGAAAAGTGAGTTGTGTCGGAAAAACTTAAATAAATAGTTATCTCTTTATGTAAATATATAAAATGAATATTTCTGTAATATGAGTGATATTAAAAAGTTAGTATAAATCACCAACTGATGTTATCCATTATTTAAACTACTTTTACTGCTCTTTCTAATTTAAGATTTCAAGGCATTAATTATAAAACTTATGGACTATAAAATTCTCTGTTAGTACTATTTCATACCAAGATATTTAATTATATTCGTAACGTACGTTTTTTAGGCCATTGAATTGATACCAACGCCTTTTTCAATCACAGTTTAAACAGATTTGTAACGTCTTAGTTTTTATCATTTCAATTCTGTTTAAAAAGAGATTGGAGTGGTATCATGCCACTTTGGAATTCATGACTTGTTAGGCAGAATATTTTACCGCAGTAGGTTGTCATTTCTTTCTGTGGTGCACTAATTGTCGACTAAGACTACAGAACCACGTTTTCTTTGGTAATTAACCCATATTTGGAGGGCGAATAGCTGAATTCATAACTTTCCCAATGTTATTGGTGCGTAAGTGAATATAATAAAAAACGACTGGAATTTGAACTCGGCTCGTCGTGGCCTCATCCTGAGCCGATATCTATTACACCACATCGCACATCCGCTAAAATGAAAGATACGTTATAAAAACCATACCTTATAGAATTCTATGTTCCCAAGATTTCTTGCGATTTAGAAATTTTGTGGGGTCTGTATAATCAATTGAGATATTTGCACTGTTTTGTTAGTAATGTATTTTTCGATATCCATTATATTAAACATTTTACAATATTAAATAATTACGGTTCGTTCTAAATCAATTCATACAGTGAGACTTTAGAAATATAATATGCTATAAAATTCTATGTTTTTAATATTTCATACCATCTGGAAATATTGGCATATCTGTATAACCTATTGTAACGTTTATACTTTTTTAATAGCAATGATGTTCCGATCACAATTAAATTTAACGTAATATCATGTCTGATATTTACTTTTGTGATGAATTTGGTTTATCAAAAGATACGTGATAGAATATATATTTTTTTTAAATTTTGTTGATAATACTTTAATACCATTTGGGAGTCGTCCTCTCTTTTTATAGCATATGGTAGTCTTGTAATTCTTTTAATAT
>CAHIKZ030001713.1:5920000-6025000 GCA_903632075.3 Acanthosepion pharaonis
CTATCTATAGATATATAGTCATCCACAGACAGACTGATTCACTGTATCACAGATCATCAGTGTGACTAGACATCCGATTTCCTCAAGCCAGGATCGAAACTCGACCGATTTGGCATCAGTCAGGGGCACTTATTCCTAGGCTATCGGAGCACGAGAGAGAAAAGCAATATTTAATACATTATATACATGACGTATAAAAATGCTATACCAATCGGCATAGCGCTCAATTCTTTCGAAGAGCGATGCATTTAAAGCAGCAGCAGCAGCCGTTAAAATTCATTTTCCCTATAGTGCTCAATCGTCGAACGAAAGCATGTAGTATATATATATATATATATATATATATATATATATATATATATATATAGTTGTATATTTAGGCAGCAATCCTTCCTTTATGCGTGTTTCATTAAAAACGACAGACAAGGTACTACGGTTGAGCTTTTCATTTAATTTTTCTTGGGTTCTGACAAGAGCTTTCTTTTCTGGACAAAGGGTGTGTAAGAACTGCCCGAATGTTCTATATTTCCGAGCGCTTTCGGCTATACCTTTAGCCATTATCAAGGATGATTCGATTATCAGCTTAGTAGAGTGTGTGCGTTCTGTGTGTGTTCAGTGTGTGGTAGTGATGTTTTTAATTTCCGAATACGGTTAGCACATTGTGGCTTTGTTCATAGTTAATATTGTTAAGAGTTGGCTTTTTCTTTTTTATTATTAGAGCTTCCATTATTTTTAGTCTTTTTTTGCAAGTGGATATATATATATATATATATGTGTGTGTGTGTGTGTGTGTGTGTGTGTGTAAAACAGTTATTAGTGTTAGTTACATTAAACCATGAAACAGTTGTAATAAAATTTGCTCAATACACTTGTAAAGAAAACTGTCTTGCGATATTTTGTCTAAGTTAACTTCTCAGTTATTGAGAGTCCTGTTTCGTTTGAGAACAGGGATATCTGTGCTACCCAGCCAAGGGATTGAACTCGCAATTATTACGTTCCCAAATCCAGAAATCAACGCTTTAGACCTTTGGGATATTTCTCGTAGAATAGATTTAACGGAATAGTTTCTCTTGGACATTAGATTTTAATTAAAAATTCCTCTTTTATTGTATTCCCATGGCAGCAAAAATTATTTCCTTCTAATATATTTGTTTAATCATTTCCCCGCAAGCAAGGTAATAATGCCAGTAGATCGCTACTGGGGGTACAATGGGTAAAAGAGAATGAGAAATCTGAGGATGGGGAGGATTGATAAAAGGAACAAAATGAACAGGGTTCAAGATGACAAAAATGGCGCTTGTCGTTGGATTTAATTTTTTGAAGATTGTAGTTATAATCAAGTAATCGGAATGAAGGTTCACATGTGAGTAGTGCGAGAAAAGAAACCGTTACAGTAGAAGTGGGGGTTGTATCTAGTTAGTTTGACAATAAAACAGTAAGACCTAGTTACCAATCTAGAAGCACCTTTAAATTCATGCAGTTGGGCACCAGGAAGAAAGCTTCTCTGAGCAGTTGACATGAAAATATTAGTGGAAAAGACAGAGGGAGGCCAGGTTACGTTACGCGGGAAAATGACTGGCGTCGCGATGTCTGGTCAGGATCGATTACGTTACAGACCATTCTTTGGATTCTATCAGGAATCTTGAGATGTGCACTAGGAGCACCAGACCAGATATGGCAACAGTATACAATGTACGGACGAATTTACGATGGAAGTGGTATGAATTCTTCCAATTAAATCTCTAGACTTCATGCTTCAGAATTTGTTGTGAATGTGTAATTAATGAATTTCATCCTCTTTAAGGAACTCAAGACAACATTGAGATGTTTGTTTTCTATTTGATTTGATATGTAAAATCACCCAACCAAAGCGGCACGTCGATGTAAATTGTATCCTTTCAAATGATTGTTCGCTTTAAGCTTTCGTAATTATTCTTAAGAACTAATTTTGTCATTATGTTATTCTATTTTAAGAAAGTAGTCAAGTGTGAGGGGTGTAATTGGTAACGGCTCGAAATTGGAACTAGGAGAGCCGATTTCCAATTTCAGTCGGGTTCGTTGCATTCACTTACGCGCAAGGATCCCCCACCTGGGGAAATGTATGAATCTATCTATTCTCCCCATAGCCAAGGGTTAATTAGTGGGACTTGTATCTTTAAGTCATTATTTTCTCCCTACAAAATATCTTACAATTTAAAAATATATTCTGGCTTCAAATAACCTGCAAAATATTCATAGACCTTAAAATACAAAACAATCAATCAAAACCTTAGTTACAACTTTGAAATGAGACCTAGTAGAAACTCGGAAATTTTCATAATCTTCTAACCAACACCCCTGTGGTTATTCGGACGGTAAAATTGGCTCGAATGTTCGAGATCGAATTATGTTTTTGAATGAGTTGGTTCACTTCCAAAGCTTCATTTTTTAAAAGGCATCTCCTTGACTTTTGTTCATCTTGAAATCACTGGTATACTGTGCTCGTAGGCAAAGAACAGTGCTGTCAGGTAAGAGACCCTTACTTGCTGTTACATCTACATAATCTGTTATTGTCTCAAACTAATTAAAGAGACAGAACTAATTAACACAGGCTCTACACTCCTTAACCACACTAGGAAATAAAGAAACAAATATTCACCAAATCAGAAGCAGGAAAAGGTAACAATTAAATATGAATATTTATCATAAGTTTTATCAAATATACATTATTTACATTATCTGGACTATTGTCCAGATCTTTGTCGCCATATTTATTACAACATTTCGGCCGTTGTACGCTCCAGCCTTCTTCAGGTGGTTGGAATGTCGAACTGAACCCTTTATTTTGCTCACTGGAGTAGACTGTTCTAGTTCCACGTGCCATAATTAATGGATGTCTGTTATCAGTTATCTCCTGTTAATTTTGCTCGCTGCCTTAACCGGGTATTGAACTTAAACTCTTTGGGTCCTGTCACTGGATTTAACTAATACCTTTATCCACTATGCTATGTGTCCTTGAGGACGTCTATGTATCTTTAAATCGTTATTTTCTCCCTCCAAATATCTTACAATTTAAAAACATCTCCTGGCTTTAAATAACCTGCAAAAAATTAATTCACCTTAAAATACAAAATATTCAATCAAAACCCTAGTCACAAGAAGGCCTGAGCGTACCACGGCCGAAAAGTTGGAATAAATATGGTGACAAAGATGTGGAAAATAGTTCGAATAATGTAAATAATGTACATAATACCTCATCTCAGAAATATTGACAGATTATCAAATGATGACAGCTTTTAAGAGCAAATTTTCATTACCTAACATGACTGAATCAAATCCCAAGATGTCAATATGTAATAGGCGAATAACAACAGGAGATACCAGAATCCAGCTAGTACAATAATTTAAATATCAAGGAAGTTTTATGAATGAGAGCGGATAATACGTCACCTAAATCCAAAGGCGAATGGGATAGGGAAAGATGCCTTCCGAAAAGCTAAGCAAATTATTAAGGAAACGAAAAAATTGTCGTTATAAACAAATGAAAATACTGAACATCGGTCATTCAGCAGCGACTACCGGCCAATCTCATCACAGATGAAGCAGAGAATGAAAGCAAGAGAAATATGGTTCTGGAAAAGGATGCTGAGAATACCATGGACCGAATATTTGAGTAACAACTATTTTTGGAGAAATTGAGACAAAAAGAAAACTTATACGAAGCTGTTGAAATCAGCAAGGAAAAAAATTGAAACGACTGATATATGGATCGACGAATACATAGAATACATTGTAAAGAACATCGAGCAATGTGGAAGTTTGAAGGAAAATAAATCTAAACTATCCAGAAGAAGACAACTGAAATTACTTCGGTAGAGAATGAAGAAAGAGTGTATAGCTTAATATATATTTATTGGAAAAGATGAAAGAGAAACAGCGAGTAAAGACTGAGTAAAAGGATGGCGGAAAGACGTATTTAGAAAATGAAACACTCATAGGACATATCGAAGACAAGAGAAACAAGGAGAACATTAATTAATCTCCTTAACACGTGTGAGTAAACGGATGACAGAGTTAGTACAACGGAAGCAATTAATGAGAAAGAGAGCTGAAGAGTTTAACATTTTTAGTACATATTGAAGGCAATAGAATCGAGAGGAACAGAGATAAGTCTGCTTCATTAGTAAATAGATGGAAGAACAAGGACAGCAAATAAAATAACGAATAATCACTTGCCTTATTTGCTTAACGAAATAAAAATATGTTATATATTA
Source organism: Acanthosepion pharaonis (assembly GCA_903632075.3). NCBI lineage: Eukaryota > Metazoa > Mollusca > Cephalopoda > Sepiida > Sepiidae > Acanthosepion > Acanthosepion pharaonis. The sequence continues at coordinate 5,924,254 of CAHIKZ030001713.1, forward strand.
TTCTGCTTTCACAATTTAATACATGATAGTTGATAGCCATTTTTTGTGTGAACATAATTACTAGAGGCAGTGATATATGTGTTGTATGTAGTCTCAGATTAAGGAATCGTAGAGCTGAGTTTGAATTCTAGTCGAATCCATGACATTCACTTATATGATAATACACTTGGAAAAAGTGTGAATCCTGTTCTCTCGCAGCTATGGGTAAATAACAGGGAAGACCGGGTTCTATAGCCTTGGACGGCAACTGGTCTACCACAGAAAGAAATGGCAACCTGCTGCAGGAAAAATCTGCATCATCAGTCATGTATCGAAAGATTCATGATCGCCTAAGCGTGTATCACGCAAGGCAATGATTTTTGTTGAAATTATATTTTGGAATACAGTTTGATTTCTTTCAAAAATTGTGGGCTATTATATGAATTAATGTCATGAAAGAATTATTTCATGTTTATTGGTGTATTGTTGGTAATTTTACTATAAGTAGGTATTGCTGATGATATTTTTATATAAAATGTATTGCTGGTATTTTTACTATAAAAATGTATTTTTATGCTTTCAGAGTGTTTTGCTTTTGATTGGAAGATCAATATTTGCCCATAGTTGGGTCCCTAGCAGGTGCTACCGCTCGGAGTCAGGATGAATCTTGGAACAAAAGCAATTAAGTGGTGGTTTCACGTTCCTCAAAACCTACAATCTCCCGATCAGAGGCCTTGTGACAGTTGTAATGAGTAAAGGTTTGGACTATTTAAATATATATACACCTCGAACCAAGCTAATAGCTTTGTAGTGAAATTTAAGATTTCTCTGTTTTCTGTGACTGGATCTTGATAAAGCTTTTTTATTTCACAGTTGGTTTGCACAATATGACAACACCATTGATAGCTTTTCATATTCTGTGTAATGTCCTTTAATTTTATTTCAAATTCGACAGTTAATAGCTTTTGAATGAAAATAGACCATCTCGACATTTTTGGAGAATACGAAGATAATACATATTAAACACACCTGAGTATAGATTTAACTGAAAACCATAATAATATTTGTTGACATAATAAATTATTTGTCCAAATGAGAAGCCATTTTGACGTACAACTTCAAAAACCCTATTAGTAATGGAATCTATCAATTTTATTTATAGTAGCAAGTTGAACTGCCTCTGATGTAGCTTTGATGGTAGCCTACAACATATCTTTGGATGTAAATTGACGTCCATCAGCATAAATAACGTGTTTAAAGATGATCCAAAGATTTTCGATAAAGTCGAGATCCCGAAATGCTGGCGGCAACATCAACAGTCTTTCACCTTGTATTGCGTAAGAGGCTATGTATGGTTGAGTGGCCCTAGCAGAGTGGGAGATAGCGTTGTCATGCATGAATACTAGAGTCCTTAGAAGTGACAGCTGTATGTCATCTAGCCAGGAATTCAAGACCTCTATCAGGAGTAGGCGGCCCACAATATGACTCATCTACCTTGTCATAAATGTGACGCTCATTTTTTTTAAAATAGACCTAACCATTTGATCAACCGTCAATTACGTCAAGGGTCACCCTGGTCTCGTCAGTGAACAGAAATTAACTCATGTCCAACATCACTTCCGAACCTACTGAACCCTGTAAATTCCGTGACCTGAGATTAAAAGAGAAGGTTTCAGTGGAGCTCGCACGGACGCCATCGTCTCGAGGATGAGGTTTCCGGTGGTTTTCCAGACATGAGAGTGTTCAGCGGGGTTGAAAATGGCTTTGCTTGTTTGTCCGGGGTTCCCACATTAACTTGCGGCTATTATTCCTTAAATCCTTAGCTGTTTCCATGGCGAAGGGTCTCTCAGAAAACGTCTAACCGTGTCCATATGACGATCTAACATCTTCGCAATATCATGAACGATCTAACATCTTCGCAATATCATAAAGGAAACCCCTCCTTTATAACTTTCCTTGGTGATGACAGACTTTTCTTCGTCTTTAAGGCCGTTTCCATATACCGTTGTTCTTACAGATGAGAGACGCTATTAGCGTGGTTCACCCAAAAACTGTCGAATCAGAAAAAAATAGCACGCTACACAGAACAAAAATGTGCAAAGCAGCTGGTAAAAGTCTTATCAAAATCAATTCACAGAAAACCGAAAAATCGTAGATTTCTCTAGCAAGCTATTAGCGTGGTCCGGGGTTGGTGGTAAGAGAAGCTGTGAAAAACATTAAGTAAACTACTTAAAGAATTTGAGTAAATGAATGACTACAAAAGGATTACAAAATCAAATAAGAAGGACAAGATGATTGGATATTTTGAAGCACATGGCATTTTTAAAGGCAAGATCAACAAAGAAAAGAGTAATTTACATAAAATATCTTAGTAAATTCATGACGAAACACGAACATATTGAAGGCAGGAGAAGCTTAATAGGTTTGAATAGATGAATAGCAGAAAGCATGAAAAATGATATGAACATCACTCTGAACCAGTCATAGAAAAACATACGTAACCTGACCATGTATAATACGCATTTTTTCTAAAAAATAATAAGCAAAATCAGGAGTGAGTATTATACAGAGCTACAAAAATTTCTTTAAAAAAATGCCGTAAAATAAATTAAGAATTATCATAAAACTACCTTAATATTATTATCTATTTAAAACCATTTTTTAAACAAGAGTAGGAAGCACTGGTCACAATGAAATTGGAGAGCTGCAAGTTATAGTGTTTTATTACCAAACAAGGAGTGCGTATTATGCATGAGTAGAAGAATTTCCCCACACTTTCAGTACAATTTAAGGTGTGCGTATTATTGATGAAAGCGTATTGTACATTGGGAATTACGGTATTCATAGCGACTTCAACATTCGTAATGACAGTTAATAAGCCAAACATACAAAACGAGTCTTAGTATAAAGATAGCAGAACAAGTGTAACCGAATCAATGAGTAAAGAAAGCTTGGAAAATATAACACTCAGAGGTCATATTGAAGGCAAGCGCAATAAGTGGAACATTGACTAATTTATTTAACAAGTCTTAGTAAATGTATAGGAAGTCAAGGTCAAAGTACATAAAAGAAAGAACTAGTATGCGTCGTTTCTAAATCTTTGGAAATAGTGATCTTAAGAAAATTGGTTCTGTCTTAACTTACAGAAGCAATTTTCAGTTACACTTTTTTTTTAATCAATACAAATATAGTCATCGTTGAAAAACATGGACTCTGGCGATGACAAATGCATTTACTGCAATCAATGCAAGTGAAGAGTTCGAGTTTCGATCCATGACTGCATTCAAAATCTCCTTTTCAATAGAATATACGGAGAATAGTTATTCTTTTGTGATTGGAATCAATGGCTTTATGACTTGGTTAGTTGCTTCTAAGGAAAGCTCTTTGCAGAAGTGATTCATTCATATAATCTCTTCTTTCGCAAGATATAACAAAGCATTGACTTGTTAAAACATTCGAAAATGTTGAAGATAGAGCAGACTTCATACAATCAAATGTTGATTTATTTAGTTTAGTATAATTACATAACCTCAAAGATAGCGTATGAATGTAGAAGAACACAGGCATAAATAATGTTGAAACAAAAGCAAGTGAAAGAGATGCTGTTTTAAACAATATCAGAAAATTACATTTGAGAAAGATCTGAATAGTAATAACAAAAAAAAAAGAAAGAAAAAACGCGAACAGTTGATTAATTTACTAAAAATTCAGAATCCTGTTTTGATCCCTGAGTGTATTCAAAATTTCATCCCGAACAAAATCTCTCGGGGGATAAAACTTCTTTTTAATATCCAAAAGAGAAATCGACTCCATTTAAATAGACCGTTCGTCTCTTTAAAAAAAAAAAGCGATTTTTTTTCGGGGAATAATATTTGTATTTCATTATAAAGTACTCAAGCTATGACACTTCTCAGAATCGATAAATATTGATTTTTATCAGTTTTGAAGGGCCTCCTTTTCCTAGTATTGATATAGTTTCAAATCTGTCCTTAGGTTTTTGGACATTAGAGGGATATATGCTTTTATTATCTGTTTTAAATATTTTTCTAAAACGTTTTCTTTAAAAGTAAATTTCAGGAGGAAGTATTCGTCTAGAATCACATCCGCAATTGGTGGATTAAAAAATGTTTATCTCAAATGAAGAAGAAATGAATATTTACTCTTATTAATTAATGTTATTTTAATTTAATTTAAACAAGATGTATATATCCATCAGTTCTTAATTTTTAGATAAGGTAATATTCTGACAGATTTTAAGATTTGAGAAAAGGTCTAATGAATCTGTATCACTAAAAACTATTTGTTTAACAACTTTTTCGTTATGTTTTACGAGCGGTCCGGTTTACTTAAGAAGTGACGAGATTTCAGTTGATTTTAGGATATTTTTCCCTCTTGTTGGGTTATTTAGTGACGATTTTTTTCTGGGGAATCCAGTTAGGATCGAAATCACTACAATGCCGAACCAGACTAGAATCGTTAGTCTTCGACTCGTGACGATGTGACAGTGTTATCAGGTAAGAGACCATTAGTTGCTGTTACATCTACATAATCTGTTATTGTCTCAAACTAATTACAGAGAAAATGACAGAACTAATTAACACTGGCTCTAAACTCCTTAGCCACACGAGGAAATAAAGAAACAAATATTCACCAAATCAGAAGCATGTGGGTTGGCGGTGTGTCAAACTTCGTTAGATTATTTCATTTTGTATTGAGGGGAGGGTAGCAGTGAGGACTGAACTCATTACCCAATAACAAGTTTCAGCCCGACTAAGCTCTTTAACTGTTACCGCATTCTTTATCATTCTTCATGATAAAATGCTGAAAACTGTAAAATATGTTATTGCGCAACTCTACAATTTGCGTCGAGATGAATTGAAAGAAGAACTTGTTCATATGCGAGAGAAGCGACGAAAAAGCTGCACACTCTCTCTCTCTCCCTCCCTCTCTCTCTCCCTCCCTCTATCTCTCTCCCTCTTTCTCTCTCTCCCTCCCTCCCTCTATCTCTCTCCCTCTTTCTCTCTCTCTCTCTCTCGCTCGTTTTTATCTTGCGAGTGTCACCACAGCAACAATCCCGGAAATAGGATGGGATGTTCTTTCCAGACCTGTCACATTCAGACAATCATTTCTTTCGAGCGATGCATCAAACTTTGTTTGGTAAGCTACCGTCCGAACATTTTAAAGACAGCGAAAACTTCATGAAATCACAAGTTGAATTATTTAGTTGAAGTTGAAATACATAATTTATCTCTAAGATATCGTACGGTCAGAGAAAGCTTTATATATATATATATATATATATATATATATATATATATATATATATATATATATATATATATATATAAAGGTGAACATACGCAAGATAATAAGAAAATCAGTTGAGAATGGCTGTTCACACATGCACTCACACTCACACGCATATATACCTGTTGTAAAAGCAAAATTATCAGATTGTTAGATTAAGCTCTGAACTGATGTATCTTAGAAATGATTAAAAACATCTTACTGGAATTTCCTGAATTTTTTATATATTGTATTGGGCATTATAGAATGTATGATTACTCTCCGAGCTTAACAGAAGTATTGTGATGAAATCGATCGTAAACGAAAATGACAAGTTCATCATTAATTCGTCATAGCTAAGGACAATAGAATCTTCCTGCCTATTCGTGGCAGCCAGCTATTGGCCCTCACTCTGGCCAGTACAAAATGGCCGCAAACTACATGAAAACTGCCGTAGAAGAATGAAAAATTCGATTATTTCCACTATCGATGGGAGTCGGGAAATGCAAAGTCGGTCTTGGCCTTCCCGCTAACTCGGAGCATGTGCATGTAAATTTTGATGCAAAGCCGTTGAAAATTGCGGCCATGCATTCGTTACACACACACACACACACACACACACACACACACACACACACACACACACACACATCATCATCATCATCATCATCATCATCATCATCATGGCTTTTATAGATAGAGGTATATTATTTCGGAATCATTTTCCAAATTATGCAAGATGAGCTTGGCCTTCTCTAACTTTCTAATTTTCTCTCCGTGCGATTTGATTTCAAGCCTTTTTTCACTGTTCTTTGGACTGTCATTGCTGAAAGTCCTCTCTCACGTGCCAAAAGTTTTATGGATTGAGTTGGATCTTTTCAAATTGTTCTCTTTGTCTCTAAGTTGAAATGATGATCTCTCTTTCTGTTGTGACCTTCTGATACAGTTTTCTTCTCTACTGTTACTTCTTTTTTTGTCTCACCTTTGCTTAGTTGGAAAGACAGTGACGCAAAACAATTTTAACCTTCTCTCTTTTTAGCTGAATAAATCAAAGAGTTTTTTTTCAGTGATTCTATAGAAAAATGATGTCAAGATGGTTAAACGTCTTATCTAAAATTCTGGAAAACATAAACTGAATTAGCTAAATGATTTTTAGATAGTAAACATTTTGTGGGGTGCATATTTATACTAGTACACGACCTGAACAATTTTGCTGTTAGACCCGAGATATGGCGTAAGGATATATAACTTTTTAGATGTCAATGACGATTTTGAGGGAACGATGTAAAAAAAACATTTCGTGTGACGCGTTTCGACCTCAGTCAAATGAAGTCCTAAAGAAAAAACGCGCCTCACGAAAACGTTTTCCACTATGTCAAATATATATATATATATATATATATATATGTGTGTGTGTGTGTGTGTGTGTGTGTGTGTGTGTGTGTGTGTGTGTGTGTGTGTGTGTGTGTGTGTGTGTGTGTGTGTGTGTCCATCTCCCTATAGGTTTTCTCACGAACGCCGATATCAGGCGCAGACTTGACCACAGGTGTCCACCTCTCGGAGTCACCAATGACAACAGGGAAATAGCGCATACCTACTTGCGGAATGGGTCCATCTGGGGCAATCTGGTGGGAAATTGAGTGCAAAGAGAATCTTGGCATAATCGCTTGTTAAACAGATTACACTAGTCCAAACAGAAAAAAATTGAGCTTGATCATTTAAAATGATGTACGACATCTGATCAGTGCGTTTCGGGACTAGTGTTATAAATAGAAAACTACAACAGATATCAATTCGGCATTTAATCTCCTTCGAAGCAGTACTCTTCTGAAGTAACCCACTTTATCTAGCGTCGTTTCCACTGACAAAAGCATTTCTGAAACTCCATTTTTGGGATAGGTAGCAACTGCATCGTTGCATTCTCTTCGATTTCCAGGACGTGTTTCATGTGGAATTTGATTTTTAAAGAGTAACAAGTGGTGAGCTCTTGGAGATATGCTGGTTTTTGGACATGGAGAATACTGTACTTCGTTAAAAATCAGGGCACAAAACATGGTCACTGATGGGATCACTGTGGGGTGGTGATACGACCTTACTCTACACACTTTCCTTCAAAGCAATGCTATAAACAATGGATGTGAGAGAGACGGTTATAACTGTATGCATAACACAACTGAACGTCAGTCTTTGTCAAGCGGCTTCGGTCTGTCTATTTTAGCTCCGTTAACATCGCAACAGTCCTGATACTTTTGATCGGCCGTGCTATTACAAAAAAGAAAAAGAAATCAAGTATTAATATCTCGAAATAGCAGTAAATAATTGCTGTAAATTATTGGCGTACGGTTAATGAGGTCAATTTTCTACTTAAGAAGCGAACGAAACTTTTGACCAACCCAATACATAAAAGTCGAAACAGTAATACCATTAATAAAAATCTATGCTTGTAGAACTGACTAAGGTTATACAATGTTACGGAAGGTATATTATTATCATCTAATAATAATAATAATGATAATAATAATAACGTAGTCATGTAATGAGTTATTTGGTTCACATAATCAAAACTATATGCTTGTTATTTTGTATATATTTATATATCTATATAGAACTCAAGTCGGATATACTGGTGGTATAATGAATAGCGGCTTTGAATATGAAATCGAAGAAGTGAGTTCGAATTCCAGTCAAGTTCATAATGTTTCACTTACACGCAAATACATTTGAGAACAGTGTAAATACATATATTCTCAGCTATAAATTAAACGGTATGACAATTTTTTTAGCCGTAGTTTTTAACCAGTCTAGGCGAATAAAGTATTATAATTTTAAAACCATTTGGACTGAAGACAAGCAATTCTACCCAGTTGCTATTAAAAAACGCAGTAGCAAAGCATTGCCCAATGATGTGGTCCAATACACCTCAGTAATATCTGTTTATATATCAGCGATTAGGTATTGTAGTTATTTACCTTATTCTGACGGCTGTTCGCATTTTTATTACCATATTTACGACGTTTTAGCTGTTGTACGCTCCGACCTTCTTCAAGTGATTGGAATTTTGAATTGTACACTTTATTTCGTCCACCGGGGTAGATTGTTCGCGTATCATCCGTTGATAGCGCCGAGGGTGGTGAGGATGATGATATGCCAAATGATGATATTACAAATATACTGCAGAAATCCTGATATCCACAGAACTAAAACATTCCCAACATCTTTTTTCACATATAGATTTTATAAGCCTGGACTTACAATATATTGTATATATAAATATCCCTTTATGCTATTGTTATTGTAAAAAGCAGTTGACTTGATACTGAATAGAAAAAAAGATAAACGATGAAAAATATGTTTCTCTCTATTCTATTCACAGCATCACCACAATCACTATCACCATTTACATCATCAGTATCGCCGTATTCCATTGATTTTCTTAGTCAACCGGAAACAAATGAATTAGTTGGTAGCATAGGATGGGCTTCCCAAGCAGAAATCCTCTCGTCAAATTTGCAAATCTGCTTTGCACATGTTCTGACTTCGCGCATGCGTCTGGAAGGAAATAATAGTATTCAACGCCAAGACACCGAACGGCGGGAGTGCAGGCTACATATGGGTGCAGCCATTATTCGAAGTGAAGAGACATACATGAACATTCAATCCGCTTTGCAAATTTCAAATATTTGTCTCACAGTCACTCTACTCAATGAATCAATCAAGCAATCAATATATATATATATATATATATATATATATATATATATATATATAAACAATAATAATACAACTGACAAAATACGTGAACATTGCGTAAATTTTACGTGTTTTTACAGTACTTCTACCAGATGGTGTGCATTGCATAACTATGGATATAATATTTAATAAATTTTAGTGGGTACAATGTATAATGCCAGATTCGTTCTATTTTTATTTCCGTTTTTTTTTTAATTTAAATGTTTCAGAAAACAAACAGGGATAAAAATTCAAATGTGTAACTACAAAAATTAGTATTTATAACATATATATATATATGTGTGTGTGTGTGTATGAGTGTGTTGGGTGTGGGGGTGTTTGTGTATATGTGTGTGTGTGTCTGTGAGTAAGCTTTGATGCAGAAATATTCATAATCCAACCATAATCTCCAAATTGCAGCATCCACTCGAATCCATATCCACTAGTCTTTTTATATATATATATATATATATATATATATATATATATATATATATATATATATATAAGCAGAAATCCTAAAATATATATATATATATATTAAGTGGTGCCTAGTGATGCAGGATAGACTGAAGGTATGAGAAAAGGGGTGGCGGTTAAACTGCATAAGGAGTTTGCGCGACTAGATTTGAGAATCTCTAAGCGTCAAAATGACGGGAAAATCTAACGAAATACAACAACTTGTGTCCTGAAAATTCTTGACAAATAAACGAATTAATTAAGAAATGATCTGTTAACCCTTTCACTGCTACTCATTTGCCCAGTGCTGCCCGCATCCGGCCAGCCATTTTTAAAGAAAATGCCAAATTTCAACCTACATATTTTATTACACAGAAAACTGGCACCAGTGTGTTTTACAGCCTTCCATTTTCATGGATATACCTGGGAATGACTTACCAGATTAGTAATGGGTATACACATGATATCTTTTGAAGCATTGGCCTTTGTGATTTGACGATAGATGGCGCAACGGGACACTCATAACAGCGGTATGCAAAAAACGGAGGTTTCCGTACTTAGCCAGCTGGAGTAAGATAAGAAAAACGAATATCTCCATAGTTAGCAGCGAAAGTGTTAATTTCGCAAATTTCCTTTTGCAGTATCCTTAGGAAATTGTGAATCCATGTTTATTCATGTTCTTTTTTAAGGTTACTTTGTCTTCAATCCCAAAACGATGGTAAGACTACCAAGAACGAGTGGGAAATCACGGGTAAAAGATGGATCCAGAATATCACCCAGGTGGTAAGGCAACGTAGATTCACCATGGTATATATCAAAGGGATCAAGTGGTTTCAAGACTTTTGGGGGGGGTTGAAGACAGGCCACAAGACCTGCCTAGTGTTGAGTGATACTGGTATTTATATAGTATTCAAATTACTAAAAGGCGAGACAAAATGAAAAGGGCGAGTACTTAAATTGAGTAATACAAATCGCCGATTTTAGACAAGATCATTTGAGGGCCTGAGAGAACCTTGAAAATTTTGAAAATCAAAAAAGTAATATAAATTTTAAGAAAAATTGTAAACCCTTTTTCAGCAATATTACCGAAATTGACAAGAATACAGTATATGTTGAAATATAGTCTGTGATTTACCACATATATAAAAGCAGATGATCTGCATCACATTTACTGTGTAGATGACTGTGTTAGTTTGCGTGTTGTTAAATTAGTAACACGTGCTGTTTATTCCTGCTGGAAGGTCCAACTACAAGAACAATACTGGACTCAAGTTGAGTTCAACCGAAAATGTAAACAAAACAAACAAGACGCGCCAATATATATATGGCAATAAATATATGTATTAAACAACTATTTTACAAGGGACAAAGACATTAACATTTGTGTTTGTGTGTGAACGTAAAGATTTTGTATGTTGGTGAATGTTCGTGTTTCATAGCGTTTTCCCACAAGTGGACGAAAACTCGTATCTTTGCGAGAGATCACATTTTTAAATGTGTCCGCTGAAATGCAAAGTAGAAAGAGAACGAGAAAAGAAATCGCTCAGTATTTATAGTGTAGAGAGAGCGACCTCTAGTGAAATATTTGGACAATTAAGGTGGAGTTAACTCCGACAGCTGTAACATGTAAAAATTCTTTCAACAACATTACTGAAATCGACAAGAATGCAGTATATGTCGAAATATAGTCTGTGATTTACCACAGATATAAAAGCAGATGATCTGCATCACATTTACTGCAACATAATACCTTTGCTCTCAGAGGAGTTGATCTGTGTTGACATCATAGTATACTGGGCTAGCCCTAAAAGACACCTAAATCGATTTTGAATTCACTGTAACATCATATCCGAAAAGGAAACAGGTGCATCAGCGTTTTTATATAAAAGTTAACGTCATTGCCACCAGGAGGAGATTAGCATTTCACAGGTGCCGATGTGTAAAGAGGAGATATGCTAGCAGGTGTTGAAACCTGCGATTTTAGTTCGTACATATGCGACATGAAGTGATACAATGTTCCTACCCGATGTAGGGAAATGTAAGAATCTCTCAAATCCTTACGACAAGTATATCCGCATGAACACTTATAGTGCTTTTAATTGACGAAATTCGGAGGTGATTGACATGTTTAGTGTCGTTTTTTTTTATTAATTTTTTACAATGATAGTATCAGAAATATAGTATGAAGGCTTTCTGGCTCTAGACTTATAGTGTTGACATTTCATTGAAGATTCGCTGAGAATACATCTGAAGTTACAATAGCAACTTTCCTTTTACTTTAACGCCATGTTTTGAAAGTAAAAGTGAAATCATTAAAAGTCAAGTGACTTAAGCAATTATTCGGCCATCAGTATTAACCCAGGTAAGGAACGTTAACTCTGACAAGCATATGAAAGGGAAAGCGGTCGTGTTTTCAAAGAGAATTCTAATGGTGCATTACGTCGTGTCTAACAGACCAACCCCAGTGAAATCTCTCTTTCTGATGTCAGTGCATTAAGCGATTCAAACGTCTGTATTCCTCATCTGATGTTTCCATTGGGACGAGATTCATACGTCATTCTCCTTTTACTAAAAACTCACCCTTTCGTCGGTGTCCTCATTGCCATCATTTCGGAATCTTTTTATGGGTATTTAATCCGATATCACTCAGCGCCTAAGTAACACAAGAATCGACCACCCCGGCATACATTCTGTAAGGCGTGGCATAATTAGAGACGTCTTCTAACGTGTCACGTACAAATGGCATCAAACAGTGAAGAATTCAAAGACGCCGAAGAACGAAGAAAGATAAAGATATATATATATATATATATAAAGAGAGAGAGAGAGAGAGAGAGAAATATTTCTCCAAGGCATAAGTAAATTTGTTGGAACGCGACGCAAACTGATTCCAGATTGGTTCTAAGCTATAAATATTATCATCTGAATAACGTGCTTTGCATCTAACTTCGCCGATCTCTCTCCAAGGAATTCAGCATTAAAATATCAGGACTAAAATGCCTTTGATGTCTGCTGCAGTACTGTTCTTGATATTTCTGGAACTATTTCCAGTATCAGGTTTGTTATTTAATCTACAATATTGTTAGAACCACGGAAATCAATTGAAAAGTAATCAGTGCTCATTCTGTACATGCTTTACTGCCCGGAGGAAGTTGTCATTTAGCAATATCACTGGCTTCTCTTGTCAGTATTTTTCGTTGAGAAATTTACGTTTTTTAGACACGAAATAAATTTTCTGATCCTACACGGAGCACAAAATATGCTATATTTATTTGTTCCTGATAGAGGATAGGACTTAAAGAAGCGTGTAATCCTATGAGTTGGAAGGTTCGGATTAAAACTTACATAAAAGCAATATTGAATAAAATTTCTTAATGCCGTTTAAAAGGTCAGTTTCTACTCCCAGAACCTGTCTGAAACAAGAAGATATCGATTGTCTCCATGTTCCTTGGATTTAGTAATTTTTTTTATTCTGAAACGCTAAATTTAAGCCGCGGTGTATTTAAAACATGAGATTTGTGTTTTAATCATTCCACCCCGAGCAAAGTAATAAAGGCCCTAAGACACAAATAGAATGTGAAATAATATGAAAAAAATCAGACATTATTAAGGAGCAAAAACAATAAAACGACTTTAATTAAGCAGACAGAAGATAACAGAAGGCTAAGAATTTAATTTTTAAGATCAAAGTTGATAGAGTAAAAAGCTGGAAAAGAGAAAGAAGAAACCATTAGAGAAGTAATTACAGTTATATCTAGCCATTTGAAATGTAAAATGATGAGACCTATCTGCCAATCTAGTACTGTGGTTGAATTCGTAATTTCGCGATACAAAAGAAGAGAGTCCATCAGAACAATTATCATAAAACTATTTATATAAAAAGCAAAGGGAAGTTACAATATAGCGAAGGAAATTCTAACAATATGAGAATATTCTGAGAATTTTCTACTAAACAATAATATAACTCAAGTCTATTAAAGTCATTGTCACTTCACATATTAAATAACGAAGCGTGAATTGCAAAGATGTTATAAACTATAAGAAATATCTTGTTTTATCGTAGCTAATTACAGACACAAAAAATAATGATGACACTATGACTGTGGCACTCACATGCAAAGAAGTAGGATTTACGGTCATGTCACGTTGAAACACTGGTTAACAGAAGATTACGTCGAGCCTGGTTAAGGCTTGGTCTCTTAAGAATGTCAGATGCTGAAATGTTGGATGTACGAGTGGGTGTGATGGAAAACGTCTCGGTTTTGGAAAACCGAGTTCCAAGTCCAGTCGGGTTCGTTACATTCATTTAAGCGCAAATACCCTTGGGAAACTTATGAATCTTCCCCACGCTAGTAATAGGAATGTTGTCAGTAAAATCATTATTATTTTTTTACAATGTGTTTTATTGAGTCGTTTTATTATTATCAACCCTCTAATTTAAAACCAGAAAATATTTTTAGATTGTATTTTTTTTTTTTTGTTTTTTTTTTTGAGGGGGTGAGTGGTATTGGAGATAATAAAGTTTTAGCGATACAAGACTTACTAATTCACCCATAGCAGAAGGAAGAAGATATGGATTCGTACATTTCCCAAGGGCATTTGCAAGTAAGGGAATATAAAGTGCCCAACGATAATTGGAACTCAGCTCTGCGATTAAGAATTACTAGCAATTATCCATTACACCACCTGCACATCCAAGCTTTCAGCACCTGATGTTTATTTTCTAAAATCAACCGAAAAAATGGAATCGGATATGAAATGAAGTTTTGGAGAAAACTAGTCAAGCAATTAATAGCAAATACATGGAATTAATCGAATGCGACTTCGTAAAACAGGGAGAAATACAGAGCAGGCCAAGAAATGGAAGCTTAAGGGATGAAGAAAATATTTTCTCAAAGGTAAATGACAGAAACTTAAAAGAAAAGAAAAAAAATGACTCTCAATAGCGATAGTATTCCCTAACTGTTAAAGTAGATAGAAAATCAATAGGCCCAGGGATCAAGAAGTTAATAATTCTACAACCTGGAAATAACACAAACTATATATAAAACAAAAAAGAGGGCGACAACTTATATGAATCAAGTATAGTTTTACTAATTGCTTAAATTGGATCTGTAAAATATGCCCGACAAAGAGGTGAAAATATTCTAGAATCCGCTTAAAACAAAAAATGAATATTATTGAGAACACTGTAGAGTCTATTAAACTAGGCTGACATTTTTACTTACTGAGATACCCGAATATTTTTCAACTCAGTTATAGAACTCTATTAACCTTATCCAGTTCTAAAGGAACTGACATAGCATCCAACATCCTTACTAGCATTTTCTAGATGATGGAGGTGAACAGTGGCATAATGCTGTGATAGATAGGTCATCTGCATAATCAATATCGGTGAACTTTTTCGCAGGATGTCGACTGAGGTTTCAACCAGCAAAGCTCAATGAAAAAATGTCTCAGTATTTACATTATTCGGAATATTGTCCTCATCTTTGTTGCCATATTTATTACGTTTCGACCTTTCAGTATCTGTCTATATTTCTGAGATGGGGTATTTTGTACACTATTTGAATTATTTGAACTATTGTCCTCATCTTTGTTGCCATATTTATCCGATCATTCAGTATCTGTCAATATTTCTGACAATTTTCTTTCAGTTTTTCAAATTTAAATTCATTTAATTCTCAGGATCTTGCACGAAAAACGAGACGAAATATTGTCTCGGGCATTTTCAACTACTCTCATTCGAACTGATCCTGATCAGGCATTTCGTCTTCAGTCACGTTCTCATCGACAAGATGTGGCATTTTTATGGCAACTGCTATGTTTTGTCTCTCCCACTTCGACTACATGCTATTAATCGTGTTAGTAGATTGGCAACTAGGTCTCACCTTTTTACTCTTAAACAGGGTAGATGCAACTGCCACGTCTACTCTAACAATTTTGTTTTCTCGCAAATCTAACCTATGGAACTTCGTCTTAATTCTTTCTTCGCTCAAAACTGAAATCTTCAAAAATTTAAACGAAACGTCAATCGCCATCCTCTGTCTTCTTTAACCCTCTTTATTGTTTTTCCTCAATTCTGACCATTATTAATCTTCTCATTCTCTGTCACTACCTATGTCCTTGCTTTAGTTGAAACGATTAATAAAAATGTTAAGTTGGGTCTGTGGCATGTATGTAGGCAAAATATGTCAAAGTTTTCATTGTATTAAAGTTTATGATATTAATTTAATATATGGTATTACATTTTTGGTATCAATTCGAACGAATTTTCTCTTACGGAACCGCATATTCAAAATCCAATTTTAGGCCATTTCCGAAAAAGTATGTGAATTTCTTACATACATTTTCAATAACATTCCATTGACATTCTTTGAAAATAATGTCAGAAAGAGCAGCCATATCGAACGGATCGTCTAAAAGTAAATGATTAGGCATGAGTGAGTTTAAACAAACTTTCATAACGTGGCAATTACTTAAAGTTAGAAAACTTTCGACCAGTTCTGACATTCTGAGCTTGTCTACTTTCAAGTTAGATATAGCAGATATGGGAAATGTGAAAAAACTTGCCAAAACTCCGCTTTCGAGACCATTATTCAGAAAGGCAAAAAGATAGGAAATTCTAATAGGAGAAATTTAAAGACAGAAGCTATCACAGAAAAGCAATAATTTATATGGATACGCAAACGGAACTTCTAAAGTGAAACTGAATTTATTATTATTGTAGCGAAGGATAAATTTATCAAGATTGATGCAAATAACACAAATTAACAAAATAACTAGCTTTAACGTCTGTAAAGAAATAGATTGTGGGAAGAAGAATTGGCTCAAAATAAATGTATTAGGTGCTTCACTCCACGTCATGATGAAATAGATTTGTCTTCCTTGTCTTTCAGAGGAGAGTCAAATAAAGGGTTGAACTGAGACCTCATAGCCGGCGAATACAGACCCATGTGGATCAACACGGCTGCACCTGGCACACAAAATTGGAAAAGAGCAGAATATATATATATATATATATATATATATATATATATATATATATATATATATATATATATATATATATATAATTCAGATATACATAAAATATAAAGACTATATGGATAAAAAAGTCAAATACGGATAAAGACAAAAAGTAAAAAGATTATTTATCAATTCGTTTTGTCCCTCATTTACCTTGATAAAATCCATCAGATGAAGAAGCAATGCGTTGGTAAAGGTACATATTCATATATATATATATATATATATATATATATATATATATATATATATATATATATATAAATTATATATATATATATATATATATATATATATATATATATATATATATATATATATATATATATATATATATATATATATATATATATATATATATATACACACATATATATGTATGTGTGTGTGTGTGTGTGTGTATGTATGTGTGTCTGCGGAAGTGTGTGTGAGCATCTTTCATTGGAAACTTTCGACAATGAACATTTAATTAATCTGTCATTGTGTTTTTCCAGCAGCCTAACATTTTTCCGTTTTTTTACAGTTTGGAGTTCGAGCAGTTTCTGTACTCATCCATGATTTCTGCCCAAATAACACATCAATATATATATATATATATATATATATATATATATATATATATATATATATATATATATATATATATATATACACGAACACATATATATATAAAATTGCACTATACCTGTCAGAAGGCAGTCACTTAAATATCGCAAACAAAAATCGCACTAATCGACAGTAATTGTCTATAAGAATAGGGAGGTTCAGTGGTGACCCCGTAATTGATATCATGGCCGCTGTGTTGAGACCGATAATAATGAAAGTATAAGTAAATATTAGGATCTTTGGTATGGATTCAAAATATGTGAAACCGTAAAATTACTATTTCTGCTATAGTAATTGAAGTATAAAAAACGACTAGAATATTAGTAATTACCTTGGAGCCGCTGTTGGGCGTGAGGAGTAAGAGGTGGAGGAGGAGACGGTGGAGGAGGAGGAGGAAGAAGAAGAAGAAGAAGAAGAAGAAGAAGAAGAAGAAGAAGAAGAATTGTTGATGCAAATAAGTTCAGCATTTCAGGGTTTCGTAGAAGATGTGCAGAAAATTAATACGACTAAGAGTTTATGACTAAGAAAGAGTTTAACAAAAGGAGGCATAAGAAAGTTGCGGCCATTATTTAAAAGCAAGCTGAGTTGATAATACGAGTTAGAGTGTGATCCCAACGGAAAGGAAAGCGCTACAGAATAGCAAAGGGAAAATCCTGTAGGATATTCCGACGATGACATTGACAGATTCATTGCAAAATAAACCGGATATATTTCTTTTTGGACAAACAGAAAAAGATTTGCTACCTGAGAGAATTCTACTGACAATTTGACACAAGAATTGAAAGCAAAGAAAAGATCGACAGCTACTGTGAATTAAAGTATGAAATTTCTAAAATGTTTAAAGTACTAGCAAACACATGAATTAGGAATAGAGTATTGGGGTGTGGTAAAAAGACATGGAAAAATTCGTGCAAACATTGATTTGTTATTTGGAAATTAACTCGTTATGGAAGGCAAGAATGGAAGAAAAAGGTAGACTGCAACAGCGAAGATACTTCGGAAATTATTGGATACAGCCTGCTATAAAGAGGGCAGATGAACAGCATTTATTCTTAAGTGACAAAGAGTGTCCTGGAAATAAATTTCTTACAAGCAGCCAACATTATATTTTTGGCTAAGCGAAATAATAATAATAATAATAATAATAATATTAATAATAAAAATAATAATAAAGAAACTGAAAGAAACTGGTATGAACACCACCCAGACCCGGTTACGGAGATAGAACCTGTCACAATTCTATGGGACTATAAAATACACACTGACAGAACAATCAAAGCCAACCGCCCAGACATTGTTATTAGAGACCGCAAACAAAAAAGTGCCTCCTTATTGATATGGCAGTCCCTGCTGATTGCAATGTATCTTTGAAGATATTCAAAAAGTTGTCAAAATACAAGACCCTTGAAATAGAAATCTCAAAAATGTGGCACATGGGAACATCAACAATCCCTGTTGTAGTTGGAGCCCTAGGACTGGTTGGAAAAGATTGCAGTATACTAATTGAAGGGATTCCTGGAAGTCCATGTCTCAAGGAGATACAAACAATTGTTCTCACAAGTACAGACCACACTTTACGAAGGGTTTTATCTATGTAATATTCTTTCTTTTTTTTTTTGTCAGTGGAAAGTGTCATGCTGCCATTTCTAAACTTAGGTCCCTGGGCGGGATCCGGAAAGAAATGTGTAAACGCCTGAAATCAAAGGAAATAATAATAATAATGATAATAATAATAATAAAGGTGTAACTAACTCGAAATGCAGGATATGCGGAAAATATGATGAAACTGTCGACCATGCTATCTCAGGATATCGAGAAGAAGCAAAAAATAAATGTAACCACCAACATAACAAGGTAGCGACATATGTGCCCTGGAAGATATGCAAGAAGCACAAAATCGAAACCACTGAGTGATAGTATGTCAACCAGCCAGACCCTGTTAACAAAAATAGCAATGTAACTATCCTCTGGGTCATGACACTTTAAATTGACAGGGAAATAAAAGTCAATTGATTTTATATTATCAGAAAAGAAAAGAAAATCTGAAACTGTACTTATTTGCATAGCAGTATCATCTGAGAGAATAGCCTCCATGGCAATTATCGAAAAATTTTCCCAATACAAGGACCTGGAGATCGACATTAACGGGATGTGGGAAATTAAAACTGAAACCTTACAAATAGTAATCTGAGTTCTGGGGTTTGTAGTGCCCTAGGTAACATCAAGGTATACTTCGCCCAGAAGATCGCCCTATTTGAAACATCCCATATACTAAAAAAAGTGGTATCAGTTAAATGGCAATTCTCCTACAGGGTGTAAGCATCATAGTTTGAACACGGCTCTACAGGATACAAAGCATAAAGCACAACATACACAAATAATAATAATAATAATAATAAGATCCAGGCCCGGTTACTGAGTTAGGACCTGCAACAATTTTATGGGACTTTAAAATACACACATACAGAACAATCAAAGCTAATCGTCCAGACATCGTGACCACAGACAGCAAAAACAAAATGCACCTTCTTATTGATATGGTAGTCCCTGTATATTGTAATATATCTTTGAAGATCTTCAAAAATTATCAAAATACAAGGATCTTGAAATGGGAATCTCAAAGATAAGAATATCAGTAAATCCATTTATAGGTTCGGTCTCTGAAGTTAATTGGAAAGTGTTCCCATAGACTTATTGAAAACATTTCTGGTAGCTCATGCCTTAAAGTTTACAAGCAATAGTACTCACAAGTACAGGTCAAACATTATGAAAAGCTTCATCTACTTAAAATGCGGGATCTTAGTTTGTTTTGTTTTTTTTACAAAAATAATCAGTGAAAAAAAATCATGAAATCATTTCTGACCCAAGGTTTCTGGTTGGGCCCCAGAAGGAAATGTGTATACAACAGAAATCACTGGAAATAATAATAATAATAATAATAATAATAATAATAAGAAGAAGAAGAAGAAGAAGAAGAAGAAGACGAAGAAGAATCTGCAACTTCTACGTGAAGGAAACTAAATCTGCAACTTCTACGGGAAGGAAACTGGAAGAAACTGGTATGAACACCACCCAGATCCGGTTACGGAGTTAGAACCTGTCACAATTCTATGGAACTACACAATACACACTGACCGAACAATCAAAACCAACCGCCCAGATATTGTTATTAAAGACCACAAACAAAAAAGTGCCTCTTTATTGACTGCAATGTATCTTTGAAGATATTCAAAAAGTTGTCAAAATACAAGACCCTTGAAATAGAAATCTCAAAAATGTGGCACATGGGAACATCAACAATCACTGTTGTAGTTGGAGCCCTAGGACTGGTTGGAAAAGATTGCAGTATACTAAGTGAAGGGATTCCTGGAAGTCCATGCCTCAAGGAGATACAAAAAATTGTTCTCACAATTACAGACCACACTTTACGAAGGGCTTTATCTATGTAATATTCTTTCTTTTTTTTTGTCAGTGGAAAGTGTCATGCTGCCATTTCTAACCTTAGGTCCCTGGGCGGGATCCGGAAAGAAATGTGTAAACGCCAGAAATCAAAGAAAATAATAATAATAATAATAATAATAATAATAATAATAATAATAATAATAATATATCGTAATGCATATAATATATAATTAACACATAAAATGTGCCAATAATATTTTTTTGTGATTTGACGTCTTCGCTTCTTACTTTTGCTAATATTAAGGGAAAGCTCGTTATCACTCCCAAAAATGATTGTTATTTTCGAGACTTCGTAGACGCCGGTACTAGTACTAATGCCTTCCAGTAATATCCGCACTAGTAATACTTGTGCAAGTAGTAATCGCCAAATAATATAATGATCAGACCAGAATCGTAATCCGTATATCAGTAAAGAGAGTGAACGTGATCGCAATAGGGAACAGCAATCATATTGTCATCACGCTACTTTCTATTTATTCACTTCCTTTATGATCACGTTATCTACTTAATAATGGAATCGCCCGTGATACTCACTAACGATCTAGTTTCAAACCACGGATTCAGCAACGACACCTGCTGTTATACAACAAATATATATGTCAATAATATTATATAGTAATATAAAAATAATATATATATAATATCCGTTAATATATTTATTAAAGAATAATGAGAAAATAATTAGATATAAGGATGTTGAAACCAAAATGATGTGGCACCTTGGAACTATAGCTATACCTTTAATAATTGAGGGCGTGGGTACAATCGTAAATGTAACGACAAGAAACCTATTATTCCTGGTAACCCGTGCCTGCAACAGTTTGAAAAATTGCTTCGTGTGGAACTGAGATCTACTCAAGAGATAGTTATTAATGCAAATTAAATATAAATACTGTACATGTTGAGTATCAATACCATAATTTGTGCAAAATAATGTATATATTAGGACCTTGAATAAGTTCTCGCTTTTTTTCAACAGACAGGGTTCCAAAAAAGGTGCGGGTGTAGTTTCAGGTGGTAACGCATCTATAAGAAGTACTATAAGCAAGTAATTTAGTGTTTGTCATTTCGTCGAAGTGTAAACAACTTTGTTTTTCATATTGGATTTCACGTCAAATAAGTGTATTTTCGGATAAGTTTACTGCACTACTTTATTCAAAAGAATTCTGCAGCTTAAGCACGCAGAATTCTTGGGGAAACTTACGGTGACCATGCTCTGTCGGAAACAACATGCAGAGATTGGTTTAGTCGCTTCAAAAATAATGATTTTGATGTTGAAATTAAAGAACGCACTGATGCACCGAAAAAGTTTGAAGACAAAGAATTGGAGGCATTATTTCATGAAGACTCATGTCAGGCGCAAGCTAAACTTGCAGAATCATTGGGTGCCGTACGAGTTGAAGCCGAGAGATATCGAATGGAATCTTATCACGTGTGAACAGCTGATTCGACGGCAGAAAAGGAAAGTTTTTTGGGTTTTTTTTTTTTGGTTTTTTTTCATCGTATCGTGACCGGCGATGAAAAGTAGATACAGTACGATAACCCTAAGCATAAATGATCGGAGGGTAAGCCCGGCCATACATCAACATCGGCGGCAATGCCGAATATCCATGCTTCGAAGCTTCTGCTGTGAATTTGCTGGAATCAGCTGGATGTAGTTTATTATAAGCTGCTCAAACTGACCGAAACCATGTCGGAAGATCGCTATCTATTACAAAATTTAAAAAAAAATGCCGTTATACGAGTAGAGACACGTCAATATGATTTTGCAACATGAAAACGCCAGGCCACTTGTGTCAAAAGGGGTGAAAAACTATTTGGACACGTTTAAATGGGAACTCCTACCCAACCCGCCATATTAACCAGACATTTCTCCGTCCGATTATTACTCGTTCCGATCAGTCGCACAAAGACTGACCGAGCAGCACTTTCATTCCATTGCCAAAACATGGGTTGACTCGTGGTTAGCCTAAAAAGACGTGTCGTTTTTTTTTCCGATGTGGAATTCAAATGCTGTCAGAAAGATGGAAAACGAGTAGTGGATAGAGATGGAAAATACTTTCAGTGACATATCTCTTACTAATTTTTGCAAAGAAAACTTTACTTTTCATGAAAAATCAGCGAGAACTTATTCAAGGTCTTAATAATAATAATAAAAATAATAATAATAATAATATTAAAGACCACAAACAAAAAAAAGTGCCTCTTTATTGATATGGTAGTCTCTCCAGACTGCAATGTATCTTTGAAGATATTCAAAAAGCTGTCAAAATACGAGGAC
Organism: Acanthosepion pharaonis; assembly: GCA_903632075.3. Classification (NCBI taxonomy): domain Eukaryota; kingdom Metazoa; phylum Mollusca; class Cephalopoda; order Sepiida; family Sepiidae; genus Acanthosepion; species Acanthosepion pharaonis. The sequence continues at coordinate 5,947,085 of CAHIKZ030001713.1, forward strand.
ATTGAAATAGAAATCTCAAAAATGTGGCACATGGGAACATCAACAATACTTGTTCTAGTTGGAGCCCTAGGATTGGTTGGAAAAGATTCCAGTAGACAAATTGAAGGGATTCCTGGAAGTCCATGCCTCAAAGAGATACAAAAAATTGTTCTGACAAGTACAGCCCACACTTTACGAAGGGCTTAATGTATTTTTTTTTTGTCAGTGGAAAGTGTCATGATGCCATTTCTAACGTTAGATCCCTGGCGGGGGGAGCCGGAAAGAAATGTGTAAACGCCAGAAATCAAAGAAAATAAAAATAGTAATAATAGAAATGATATTGAAGTTTTCGATACATTGTACAAACACCACAAGTAAGATGTAATTAAAGTTGATGAAATCACTATACTGTTGAATTTCCCAATCGGCACAGACAGGAAAATCGATGCAAATCCAGCAGACAGTTAGAAACGATTTGAAAAAGTATTCTGCCCACTAATTGATATGACTTGCAAATAGGATTCCAATGTTTCTAAAAACACAATTTCAAGAAATCTCAAGTTCAGATTGATAGGGAAATCAAGAAAATTCGACCAAATATACCGTATTTTCTGAGTTAATGGACGCACCCACGCATTTGAGACAATTAGAAGGAATATTTATGAAAAATAAAAATACACGTTTAACAACCAAAAAAAAAAAAGTAAACATCAAAATTATAACCTTATCTCTCATTTGCGATACTCATTTACCATAAAGGAACACTTACAGACTGGGAGGACTTTAGTATATTTCATCATGCATTTATTGAAAATACTTTTAGTTGTTTTTCAGGGAGGAAAATCTGCACATACAATAAATTCATAATAGCTACGAAGAAATCTAATAGTATCAAAGAAAATTGGCAAAAAAAGAAATACAGTACTTGTTTGTAAATGTCGTCCCATACCATACATGCAGAAAATCAAATTTCAGTACCTGCATATCAACAAAAACAGGCACAAAGCAAGCAGCAATATACCAGTCAAAGCAAATATTTGTACAAAATCTGTTATTTCTACAAAACAAACAAAATAATTCTTTTTCCTGTACGAATTTTTCAGGGATAATTTTGTTGATACCATTTTTTTTTACCTTCCAGGAGTCCTTGTTTAAGAGATAAACTGTATGCGTGCACTGATTGCAGAATAAACCCCATTTTTTCGTGGTCTTCATGTCCCTCTTATACATGAATTGCTGCATTGGATGAAGGGTAATTTTTTGGTGCATTTTTTTTTATAAATCCACATCCAATAGGCCGGCAAATACAATATTTGTGAAGGAATCGTGTTGACAACACCTATCTGCTGATAGATGTTGCAACGTCAGGCAATAAAAAAACACATTTCGAATGTATCTCGAAATATATGAACTGCTATACACCATACGCAAGTGTTCTACTCACTGACTTCTCACGGCTTGCGTAGCTACCTCTCCGTGCAGTGACCACAATTACGTCTTTTCTCTCTGGTTTCATGCTACCTCATCTGTTTGCATCTTCTGATGCAAAAAGATTTGTTAAGACTTCGGAACAAAGCAAAGGTAATAATAATAATATCTGCGGACTGCAATGTATCTTTGAAAATCTTCAAAAAACTCTCGAAATACAAGGACCTTGAAATCGAAATTTCAAACATGTGGCACATGGGAACATCAACAATCCTTGTTGTAATTGAAGCCCTCGGAAAGTTTGGAAAAGATTCTAGTAGACTAATTCCTGGAAGCCCATGCCTTAAAGAAATACAAAATATAGTTCTCACCAGCAGAGCCCACACCTTACGAAGGGATTTATCTATGTAAAATATTTTTTTTTATTTTATTTTTTATTTGTTTGCAGTGGAAAATGTCATGATGCCATTTAAAAATTTAGGTCTCTGGGCGAGACCCGGAAAGAAATGTGTACACACCAGAAATCAAAATAAATATACTACTACTACTAATAATAATAATAATAATAATATGCTAAAGGGGAATTTCAAGTGAATGAAGAATGGTAAGTATGCATTAATCCATCTCGTGCATCGACAGAGAACGTAAAACGGCAAAAGCAAATGCAATGGACCAACGGCAGAAACGATGACAAACCACTTCATGGTCAATACTCTACCCGATTCAAACAAGCTGATGTAGATAAACAACATACCCATCTGTGGCTGCGTAGTGCAGGATTAAATGCCGAAACTGAAGATTTTATTCTTCCTGCGCAACGACTAATGCTGGCTAACGAGAAATTATCAAGCAAACATACTGAAAAATTCTATTGACCAAAAATGTAGATTTTGTGATAAATGTCCCCAAAACAATTGATCTAATTTTTTTTTAATTTCTACGGTATCAACAACGACTGAATATAAAACATGTCTTCACAGGGCGGCTCAGCATCTGCACTGGAAGATATGCAATTGTTATTTTAAGGAAACTACAAGACATTTGTATGGCCACCAACTATACTCGGTTTCACACAGAGACCCTGTAACAATTTTATGGGACCTTAAAATGCGCAGAGAAAGAACAATGAAATCTAATCGCCTCGGCACAGTGATCAAGGATTAGAAAAATAGAATGTGCTATCTTATTGTCATTGTAGTTCCTGCTGGTTGTAATGTAGCTTTGAAGATATTAAAGAACCTATCAAAATACAAGTATTTTGAAGTGGAAATTTGAAAAGAAAGTGACGCATGAAGATATGAATAATTACAATTGTGGTTGGGTCACCGGGTTTGATTGAAAACGTTATGATATTTATATTGAAGGAAGAGACGCCAGGCAGACCATGCCTTAAAAAAATAGAACATATTCTTCCTCACAAACAGCTGACACTCTACAATGTGGTTAACCTATGTAAAATGTGTGTTTTTAGTTTATGTTTTTAAAACAACTTCGCAGTGGAAAATGGTATGGCACCATTTCTGACGTTAGTTTTGTTGCTTTGGCCCGGAAAGAAATGAGTATGTAGTAGTAATCAGAGGAAATGCTAATAATAAAGAATTATAAATTCTTGACTGTGTGAGCCGTGGAAGTATGGTTTATTCTACCGTTTCTGTTCTGTTATGGGAATCATTATATCCATGATAAAATAATACCTTATTTAACGGCCGGAACGGAATACCTGAAAGAAAAGGAAAGACAAGTATGCTTTGTTCTCAGACAGAGTTTTATACCTCTAAGTCATACACAAAATTATATAAACATATTTACATTTGTAATACACGGAAAAGATATAACACATATCTACAACAAAAATTAGTGTTAAAAGTGACAAAAAGCAAGTCTTGTTCATAATAATTCTCAAGAGGAAGTGGAGCTGGCGGAGATTCTTTGGTGTTTCTGAATAAGCCATATTTAGGATTTCAAATTCGAGCGGCGTTGGATTTATTTGCTATGTTGCTATTGAAGACATCTTCCTAGTCTGGAAATGGCCAGTTCTGTTTTTTTTTGTTTTTGTTTTTTTTTTCCTAAAATGAAGATTGCGAGCCGGAGATATTGTCTGTATCTGGTGAAGATATATTTCCCTATGAAAACGGCGCTATGGGCATGTAAGCTGCACCACATATCTGGAGGAGGCTGGAGACCCGGCTAAATAAATAAAAAATCTGTTCCCTTTGACACTTAGAAGCTAACTCAGTGTAGGACTGACAACTTTCGTTGCTCTATGTGACTTCATCTCAACTAAAAGGATATAATTGCCATTTTTATCCACACATCTCTGATGCTTCAAAATGAATTACACTCATGACTTATGCTGTTATCTGATTGGAAATGTTAACATCTAAAATGTTTGGCGATATTAATATTAGCTACATAATATGACCCTCGCAATATTACAGATTTGCATGTCATTTGCAATTTTAGCATGTCTACGACTTTTGCCTCTTTACATCGCTTTCTTTCTTTTTGTCTCTAAACTAAGCTTTTTTTTTAAGGAGGCGGTGATTGATTAATTTTCTACGGCGAATCAGCTCTTTGCAAGTTATTTAAAGCCAGAACATATTTTTAGATTGTAAGACGTTTTATTGGTGAGTATAATGGCTTAGTGATGAAAATCTTACTAATTAACCCATAACTGGGCTAGAAGAGGTGAATTCCTACCTTCCCCAAGGGTAGTGATTTTCCAAGCGTAGCTTAGATGTGGCACAAGTCAGAAAGTAGGGGCACCTATAGCCCAGTAATAATATGCCTACAGGAAAACAAAACAGTATGAACCTATAAGAATACATTTATATATACAAAAAACAATTGCCAACAATGCCTATTTATAGGAAAATTATCAACAATACCGCTCTATATAAATCTATCAAGAATACTTATTTATAGTATATATTAGTTGAAGCCATAAAATGTAATCAAAATATATAGATTTCGGTATTAAATAAACCACAGAGTTTGGTCTGCCGTTAAATAAAATCGGCCAAAAATCTAACCAACATGAAAGAACACTTTCATGCCATCAATCTATAGAATATCCTCCAAATTCTTAAGGAAATCAAACTGTTATTCCAAAATATAACGTGAACAAAACTCCAACATAAAAGACACATATCACCCTTTTCTAGTAAGTATGTATCCAGAAATATGTATATTCACAAAAGCTGAAGATCGTCTACCACGTATTCGATTGGGAAAGCAGAATAACTTTTATCATATGTTTATAAATTCAAAGCTTCCAGCAAAATTAAAACTTTGATATTAAATGACCCATGAGGAGTTGATAAACAATCATATCAACTCAAATCTAAAAATAGACACAAAAAAATCAGACAAGCTGTGGCCAACACGCAGACGTAGGAATAAGCAGAGCATCACCAAGAAGTAAGTTCCATTTGGACATCTTCTGAAGAAGAACACCTACTCTATGTAACAGACTCCCGAAAGGTTGTTTTTCCTAATCATTACACAATATATATATATATATATATATATATATATATATATATATATATATATATATATATATATATATAAAAAAAGGCTTAAACACTAATATTCCATGGCCATAATTTATTCCATTGGAATCGTAAATACGATCGAATTCACTAGAACTACAAATTCAAAAAGAAAACAGAAAAAACAAACCCGGAAATAAAAATAGAATGTTTTTCTGTTTTCTTACTCTGTCCTGGACATTGGGTTCTACCTGGATTCTATCCTCTTGGAATTTTTTATTAAAAAAATATATATGTGTATGCACCTATGTATATATATTTATATATTTTGCATATATATGTGTGTATATTTACCACTAAAATTTTATATATATATATATATATATATATATATATATATATATATATATATAAATTTTTACCATAGAAAGTCTGAAAAATATTGTGAATTTTAAAATTAAAGTTCCTAGGTGACAATGGTCATAAACTAAAGGTATCTTAATTCCAGTTGTAAAAAGAATAGTACTGTTTAATGAAATTAAACATTGAGCGCTCTTTTGTGAGTCAGTTTTAACATTCTATGTTGTGTTAATAGGACTCGCCTGGATTATACCAAGGATAAGCTTTATATCAACAGGCATTGAACTCACTTCAACCCTTCTAAAAACGCCTTTTATTTTTTACTTGATTGTTATCATTGTTTATATTAAATCGTATTCAAATTATTTGAGAGTCTTGGATATAACCGTAAACTACATTCGGTAGCAATGGCACTGATCGGAAGAGTGGGGGTTTTGAGCTGCCTGAAACAGCCCCTTAATTTCTATTGTTACCAAGTCTACTCTGACCAGGGGTGGTAACGCTTGTTAGGGTCTCAGCTATGGGCAAATTGTAAGCCTCCAAACAAAAAAAATCACACGATAAAAGTATAAAATACATTTTAATATTAAAATTTCCGACAATACCTATTTATAGTAAAATTACCAGCAATACATTTTATAGTAGAATGACCAACAATATATTTTATTGATTAAACATGAACCTAATATGCATAAGACATGTTTCCATTACCAGCATGCTGATTGGGAATCACTACGTAATTTTCTTCGTGACGACCCTTGGACAGATATTGTAACCTCCCAACTCAGATTTGCGCCAACGAGGTTTATTCTGTGCTCAAAAGCACGTTTTCAATAGTCTCCATGGTTCACCGCAGTATGCTCGGCCGCCATAGCACACAGGGGCCACTATTTTCGGCTATTCTAGGGTGACAGTTCCCGTCAAAACAAGCGTCTAATCGTTGGTGACTGTAATAAATGTAAACAAGTTCTCGAAGGAGCTAAGTCCCTGTTTGCCTAGAGAATGAGGCGCCGCATAGCATCTAACAACGTGATCATGGTCGCCTCACTAATAGGGTATTAAGTGTAAGATGTCTATTCTTCCCCTCTTCAATCGATTTGATGTGTTAACACCCTCTTCTGATAAAACTAAATGCTTTGCCCGAAAATTTTCCTTAAACTATTCTTTAGACTCATCTGGATTATCTTCGCACTTCGGACTGAGTCCCTGTTGAGTGATATGCATATAATCCCTTCCATGGTTTCTGCTATCATCTCTAACCTAGGTAAACAGATGTGGATGCAATGGTATCCCTGTGGTTGTAATTAATAAGTGTGATTCCGAACTGTCTCCTGTCCTCTCTAAACTGTATAATAAATGTATTTCTGCTACTTGCTTTACTGCTTGATGGAAATCATCATTTTTTGTTCCAGTTTTTAAGAACTCTAGTGAACCGTCCGACTCTTGCAACGATCGGCTCATTAACCTTCGACCTTTTTTTTGAAAACTCATAGGTCCACTGCTGATATACTAACGATAATTTGAGAATGAATCTATCATGCTCTAGATAAAAACGCTGAAACTCGGGCTGTTGCTTTGGACATCTCTAAAGACTTTTGGCATATAGGTATTTTTTGGCATACAGTAAGGCATACAGGTCTTTTTTTGGTATACAGTTTGGCATACAGGTCTTTTTCACAAGCTGAAAATTTACAATCTCAGGATACATCTTTGAACTTATCAAGTCTTTCCTATCAAATTGTGATATGAATGGTATCCTATTTACATTATTCGGACTATTTTCCTCATTTGTGTTGTCATATTTATCACAACGTTTCGGCCGTTGTACGTTCCGGCTTTCTTCAGGTTGTTGGAATGTCGAACTGAACCCTTTATTTCGCTCGTTGAAGTAGACTGTTCTAGTTCTGTGTGACATGTCTAATGTATGTCAGTTATCAGTTATCTCCTGTTAATTCACCTCTCTAAGTTATCCACTGCCTTAACCAGGTATTGAATTGACAACTCTTTGGGATCACTGGATCTAATTAACCCCTTTTATCCACCGTGCCATGTGTCCTTCCACCTGAAGAGTGTACAACGGCTGAAAAGTTGTAATGAATATGGCAACAAAGATAAGGACAATAGTCCGAATTATGTAAATAGTATACAGAATACTTCATCTCATAAATATAGACAGATACTTAATGGTATCCTGAACGGTCTCTCATCTAGATTTTTTCGTATTAACGAGGGTGTCCTCCAGGACTCCATACCTGGTTTTGCTCTATTTTTAATTTTCATTAATGACCTTCCCGATGATATCCGCTCTCAATTTGGTAATCTACGGTGATGACAACCATTTACTCTTGCCTCGATAGTAAAGCTGATCAGTCCGACAAGGTCAAGATGGCAGCCGATGTCTAAAACGATCTCAATTCTGCCGTTAAATGTGGCAAAAATGGCTTGTTAATCTTAACTCCTTCAAAACTAAACTCCTCTCCATTCTCTCCATAATCTGAGAGAACACTGTCCATCTTCTATCAGCATGGCTGATTCTAACCTCCATCAAATTTGCACCTTCTTTGACTAACATGAAGTGGAAAGACATTACTGAATCCACTGCTAGGTCGGCTACTAAGAAATTTGGTTCACTGTGCCGTGCGAGGCCATTTTCTCTCTAGGATCTATCTTACATAAATCTAAGTTTACCATTCGCCCAGCCTTATAATATTTCTACCGGATATGGTCCAGTGTCTCTGCTATTTACCTTGAGCTCTTTTATAAAATCCAAACAAGAATCAGCAGTATTATTGGTCCCGATCTTCAGTCACTTTCCGATCGCTGTAAGCTGTCCCCTCTCTGTCCCCTTTTTTATAAATTGCTATAAGTACAGAGACTTTTTCATTGAAGCGCAGTACTAAACTGGCGCCGAGATCTCATCAATTTACAGTTGAGCTGTCTCGATGTAGCCGTAAGTTCTATGCTAACAGTTTCTTTTTTCCCAGTTCTCGCTTGTAGATCTTTCTTCTGGCGCCATGCATTCCAGCCAACTTTAATCTGCAAACAATTAAATGCAATGCCAATTGCTATCTACTTTCCTTTTGATTTCTCTCTGTTCCTCCCGCTTATAAATAATGTTTCTCTTCCTAATTCTTCCACAGTCTGTAACTCCTAGGGATTTAGTGCCTTTATCGCTGTGCATGGGGTGATATCGATTAAAAATATTAGTTCAAGGCATGCAATTGCATTCAAAATATGTGAAGCCATAAAATTGTGTTCAAAATATTTAGATTTCAGCATCAACTAACCCATAGATATTGATATGCCGTTAATCAAAAACAACCAAACCAAATTATTAGTTGTTATTTATTACCTCGTTTTGAAAACAACATTTTCTTTCTCTCGTTTGAGCTCGGCTGTAGCATCACCTTCCCTTTACTTTAAATGAGGTTAGCAGTAAACGCCTTTCCGTCAAAACAAGGACAGAGACAATTAGCTGTAGCCGAATTACAGTCTTAATTCTCTGCTATACTTTCATAGCTACAAATAATCCGATCCCTTTACATCGTGTTACGTTAGCCCAGTATTTGCACCCTCATCTCAGATTTTATAAGTATATTTTAAGTATATTGTGTATGTGCAACGAGACATAGGAATATTAATAACTTCTTTATTTCTTGGAAAAGCAGATTGTGCGATATATATATATATATATATATATATATATATATATATATATATATATATATACAGTGTAACCCTGATATAAGTGACTCGGATATAAGAGAAAACCGGATATAAGAGAGATTTTATCTGGTCCCAAATTAGAGCCTGTGTTAATGCATATAAAATAGACCAAACCCGGATATAAAAAAAAACCCGGATATAAGAGACTTCTTCTCCGGTTTCGACAACTCTTATATCCAGGTTACACTGTATATATATATATATATATATATATATATATATATATATATATATATATATATATATATATATATTTTCATCCCCAGTTGAATCAGAGCCAGTTCTCGGAAGAGAACCTCTCATTTCCTGTCTGGTCCTTGATCGTAGGTCAGACGAACGTTGTTTGACAAATAAGTGCCACTGTCCCCAACAGTATTCCATGAATGACGCCTAAGCATTTTTCGTAGGCTGGCACGTGACGGTTTTGTTTCGCGCGTGTCGGGGTAACAATTCTTCACTTAGCTGTTTGACCCCGGACCAGGTGGATATAACCAGAGTCAGTCTTAGCCGTTTGCAGTTCGACGAAGTAGATGCCATCAAAACTAAATTTCGCTGTTTGCTGCCCGAAGAAGTAGATGCCACCAAAACCAAATTTCGCTGTTTGCTGCTCGAAGAAGTAGATGTCACCAAAACCAAATTTCGCTGTTTGCTGCCCGAAGAAGTAGATGCCATCAAAACCAAATTTCGCTGTTTGCTGCCCGAAGAAGTAGATGTCACCAAAACCAAATTTCGCTGTTTGCTGCCCGAAGAAGTAGATGCCATCAAAACCAAATTTCGCTGTTTGCTGCCCGAAGAAGTAGATGTCACCAAAACCAAATTTCGCTGTTTGCTGCCCGAAGAAGTAGATGTCACCAAAACCAAATTTCGCTGTTTGCTGCCCGAAGAAGTAGATGTCACCAAAACCAAATTTCGCTGTTTGCTGCCCGAAGAAGTAGATACCATCAAAACCAAATATCGCTGTTTGCTGCCCGAAGAAGTAGATGTCACCAAAACCAAATTTCGCTGTTTGCTGCCCGAAGAAGTAGATGCCATCAAAACCAAATTTCGCTGTTTGCTGCCCGAAGAAGTAGATGTCACCAAAACCAAATTTCGCTGTTTGCTGCCCGAAGAAGTAGATGTCACCAAAACCAAATTTCGCTGTTTGCTGCCCGAAGAAGTAGATGCCATCAAAACCAAATTTCGCTGTTTGCTGCCCGAAGAAGTAGATGTCACCAAAACCAAATTTCGCTGTTTGCTGCCCGAAGAAGTAGATGTCACCAAAACCAAATTTCGCTGTTTGCTGCCCGAAGAAGTAGATGTCACCAAAACCAAATTTCGCTGTTTGCTGCCCGAAGAATTAAGAACATCATCACCCAAGTCGGCTACACTTTTATGATTCCCATGTGTATATTAGGACATTGATAATCCCTCCCTTTCATGTTCAGAAAAAAGAAACAAAAAAGAATGTATGAACATCTTTTTTCGTTACACTGTATTATTGATGAAAATCTTGATCGACGTCAATCCCTATCTACTGTAAGTGTTGCATGTCTATAAAGACATGCAACTCTTACAGTAGATATCTTATTATCTGCTTGCTCTATATTCCTATGATATTCGTCGCAGTAATATTTGTCTGATTGATTACTTATCTCCCCTTTCCCTTGTGTTATTAAGTTTTGTTTATTTATTTCTTGTCTTACTTTTGCACCGTGTATATTTGTAAATAAATTATTTCTATTATAAATTCTCATATTGTTTCCTGTCTTTTTGTGTCTACGCATTGTATATTTCTTGCTGTGTTTATCGGTGTCTGGATTCGGAGAATTCCACTTCCACTGTTCTTTTTCCTTATTTTTATATTGAACCCTGGGATCCCTTATTTATTTATTTTTATTTTCTCGTTGCATCCCGGCTATCGTAGTCCTAACGAAACCCCGGGCGTAACAATCTCCTCAATTAAATACATTAATATGGGTGAGAGGGCTTGTCTGCTTATATGGCCAATAGAACTCAGCTGGCGGGAGTTTATCTCCAGGCAGATCGAACCTAGCTAGTCATTTGTTAAAAGGCTTCTAAAAATCTTAACCACCGATAGAAGCTAGACTTTACTCAGGCGGGCAGCTATTGTCTTGTTGCAAAGATAGCCAATTATCAACAGATCGATATATTGGCTTCATATGTAGTGATCGACATCGGATATTATTTGAGACGAATATGTGCAAAAGCGAAAATCAACTAAATAGCTAGATCTTACGATTCCTGATAATGTTTGCGGTCATTAATACTGAATCGTATTTATATTGTGCAGTGAGAAAAAATTGATTAGCAGCATAACTAATAAATTCAGTTCTTCAAGAAGAAGAAGAAAAAGAAATCTCTTGTGTAAATGTTTCTCTTGTGCCAAAATATCAGGCAAAAAATGCGAAAGTGCAATTTTTCAACGCTAATGTCTCAACCCCGTTTGACTTGCAGTAATCGTTACCGGAAAGTGACGTATCTGACATGTTTGTGAAAACACCCGCTTGTTTTGAAGGCAGCCAGTGTATCGCTTCTGCTACGAAACGATAGTATCACGGAAGAAACCGATCATTAGGCGAACAGCGATTTGCGCCCTGTTACGATACGTTTCTCTCTTCTTTTGTTTCCAGAAACTTCAGTGTTTGTAGCGCAGATAATTGCAGGCTTTTATGAAAGGAGTTCAACCCACTTTTGTCTATAAACATTGTTCTCGTTCGTGAACTTCTGTATTATAAATCCTACTCTTTTCCGTTACGTATGCCCAATTAAGTTGTCCGGGACGTCCCAGAAGATCGTGAATTGAGTCTATTGTTTAATCAAGTCCCTTAGGAATTTCTTCGGAACTAATGATATATTCCAGCCGTTTGTTTGTCTATTGACTTTTTCACGAGGTTTGTCGGCAATCCTTTTTTCTCGTATTTTCCCCACTTCCCCCTGCTGCGATTTGGTTTATTTATGTTTATTATGTTATTTATTTAAACTTATGCTTTTTTTATCGCAATATATTCATAATTTGACGGATAATTCAATAAAGTCTTTTATTTTATTATTTACACTATTGCCTGGTGAGCAACTTTCAATGTTGTTGTTGCTAGTATAACTACTACAACAGCTACTACTATTAGTCCGTGGTATGACGATTAACTACACCCGGCAGCAATACCTCTTCATTTCTGAAGTTCCCAGGTCTACCGTGACCAGGGTCGGAGCACCTATTAGTCTTCCAGCTATGGAAATCTCGTTTTCTCCATTACATAATATATTTTTGAAAGAAAATTAATACCAGCAATACTTTAACAAAAATAAATATTACCAGGAACACATTTGACTCTCAACAAAAACTCTCTTTACAAAAATACGTCAATGAAAAACTGATTACATATTCTAATCATACAAATTTATCCTAAAATTCTTGCCGGCATTAAATAACCCATTCAGGTTGATATGCTGTAAAACAGAATAAACCAAATCAGCTTCTACTATTACTTTTTCTACTGTTATAATAATTATTATTTTTGCTACTATCATTATGACTACTAATATTATACTATCATTATTGCTCTTTTCTTTGAGGGCGTTCGCCCTTCCATGTTTCAATGTTTATATGTTTCTTTTCCGTCACGCCATTTTTCGTTATTTACATTCAAATCTCGTCCCCGCCATAACATTTAATTCTCGATTACTTAGTTTCCCTATTTTTTATTTGCATTTCAACGATTTTCCATTTATTTCTTCTTCCCCGTCCATTAACGCGCCTGTCCGCCTCTCGCTTTGTTTCGATCGTCTTATGTATAAAAATATAAAATCTTCACAAATGGCCTGGTTATTTTCTAAAGTGTACCTTGTTGGAAATGACAGGAGACAATCAAGTGTGATAAGTTTTAAAGTATGCTTGTTTCCTGGATTCGATGTTGTTTAAAAAAATAGGTTTAGTACCCTGGGCATTATCACGTCATCTCAGTCTTAAAAAAACAAAGCATGAAGAACTGAAAGCTCTATACCGTCATTACTCACTAAAACACTTACAGGTTTAACGACTATTTTTTACTATTGTTCACTTCATGCAGAGCTGTAAATGGCACTCAGTATAGAGGTGTACTGAATCAGGTTGTAAGGGCAGAGAGTGCTGGGGTTAAAAGTGGCATACCACGAGGATAGACCGGACGGTTAACTGATGACCGTGGAATTGAAGTGGCCAAATTGGAGTGATCGGAACTTTGTTCTACAATGCATAAATTCTAGGGAAGATGGTGTCTGAGTGAAGCTTCCTCCTTACCAATGGAATAAGAAGAGTATGACGTGTCTTAGATGGAAAGTTTTGGACTGATGAAATTAAGGAATATAGATGTTCGACTATATCTAAACTTTATTTTTTGATCGAAACTGACATTTTTTTTTATTCAACCGCACTTTGAGATCAATGATTAAAAATCGGGATGGGTAAAATCGACACCGTCATTTCACACCGCCGACTCAACACCGCCGACTCGAGGAGTAAAATATTAGTTAGTGAATATATTTTTTAATTATGTTTAATAAAGTAATTCGTAAAGAAATTTATTTTTTAATAACGTGAATTGACATATAGAATATAATTTAATAAAGCACACTTATCTCTGAATATTTTTAATAAAATAAATCAAAAAATACAAAAGAAAATGAAGCTGTTTTTTGTTTTTTAATTATTTTTTAATAAATTAACTCGTAATGTAATTTAATTTTAATGAAGTAAATTAAAATTCTAAAACATGCTTAGAAGAATAATTTAATAAAACACAAAAATTAAGAAAAAACAATTAACTTCACGCGATTGGCACTTTCGTTTAATCTTGTTAACCTCCAACTTGCAAACCCAAAAGGCGATAGGGAATTGGTCATGGGACTGCTTTTGGTGAAACTGGAATATTCTAGTTCTGAACCTGCACATTGGGTGTCAGTTTAGTAATCATTATAATCATCATAAAGGAAACTATAAGCAAAGAAGAAATGATATTCTTGAATACGAAATAAAGACCACGACGACAATGGCAATCGCAGTTAGCCTGAAATAGCGGCTCTCAGCGAGCTGCTCTTGTAGCAATAAGTTTGTTGAAATTAAATGCCGGGATTGGATGTGCTGTGGCTCTATTCACAACTTGCTAAAATCATCATTCGAATATTGTCAGAAAGAAGAAAAAAATACCCAGTCTTATTTTAGAAAACTTCCGATTTATTAATAGGGGTTGGAATTTCTTTTGCGGATTTAATTCAACCCACAAAAAGAAAAAGCCGATAAGTTTTTTTTAAATATAAAAATATTTTCATTTTCGTGATTTGTACAACTATTTTTCTCACCGTGTATGAATGTTAAAGTTTCTTATTTGTAATTGTTTGTTAAAATGAAAAGAAATGCGACGATTTCGCCTATATGTGTGACAAAAAAAGAGTCAAGGGAGAAAGTGGGGAGAAAAGTGTAAATATCACGTAATTTGGTAAGGAAGAGTGTAAATGTCGCGTAGTTTGGTGTGGAAGACTGTATGTGTCATGTAGCTTGGTGAGGAAGAGTGAAAGTGTTACGAGGCTTGGTAAGATAGACGTGTGAATGAGTAAGGGAACATCTTTGACGCTGTGCGCGACGTAAACTGCTACCGTCTCTATTCATCTATTCTCTTTACTGGTTTTCTCCATCTAGAGACTTTGCTTAAACACTCTTCAAAGGGATCATGTATCATCTTTTACCGTTGCGGAGAACGCGACCTTTTCGTTGAAAATTTTTAGTTATTTTCAAAGTATTAATTTTTAAACGGTACGGAAAACGTATTTCTATAATGGCGGCGTGTATAGGAACATAACCTGTAAGACATTGGTTAATATTAAAAGAAAAGTATAAAATTCAATATAACCTCATACAAACCGCATATATACGCGTGCCAAGACTAAGGAAACAATCAGATAATGACGTGATTCGTGGCGATAGAAGAAATACAGGTTAGTCAAGATAAATAAACAGCGGATATGTACAAATTTTTCACTTCCACCAGAAAGAATATTTTCTCCTATTTTTCTTTCATATAATTAAAGATTAAGACTTCCACATCACAGACAGCAATTATTTTTTTTATTAAATGTTAAAGGGTTTGATAGTCGCGTCCAATTTCTATGTAAAATCATTATAAATTGATCCACCTGCGGAAGGCAAAACAAAATAAGCCCAAGCCATGGAATGTCTTAAAAGGAAAAAAAAATAACTAAATAAAAATATAATCTTGAATTTCGGAATCTAGATACGTTTTCTTTATAGTTATTTTCCATGTATAGCTTAGGTGTGGAACAAGGCCGAAAGTACGGGGCATCGAGTGAGGATCGAGACAAGTTTGCTAACCATTACACCACGCCAAGGTGGCCACGGTTTCTTTATAAATTAATATCGGTTAATCCATCTAGATTACGAATCCTCACCCCAACCAAATTTTATTTAAAAATTTTATTATATTTTATTTTTTTGAATTTCTGAAATGAGGTCTTGTAAAGTTTTTGATTGTTTGTTTAGTGACACATCAACTATTTATGGGTCATATAATGCCGAAATTTCATTTTCTTGAGAGCGTTAGTAATTTCATTTACAAAAATGTACTAGTGGTATTTGTTCTTAAAAATATGTTACTGGTATTTTTCACTATGAAAATTTATTTTGATAATGTCATGGTATTTTGATCCCAATTTGGGGATTAGCTGTTTGTCCGTAGCTGGAAAACTAACAGGTGCTACAATCTCGGCTTAGGTGGACCTGGGGACAACAAGAATTAGAAGGTAGTTTCACGTTTATTAAAACCTCCAATCTCCCGATCATGGGGCTTGTTACTCGATGTAGTTTATTGCTATACCCAAAACGAACGTCGTAGGAACCTAATTTTTTGCTTCAGCAATGGGAGTTCAAATTTCAATGCATTTACATGACAAACTTTACACCTTTATTGATGTCATACTTTTTAATTAAAAAACGACTGATATTCAATAGTATTATGAAATAAGATTTAGAAGATTATTTCTGGTTGCAGTGCCTAACTCCACAATAAAAGGATTACACATCGTAAAATGTAGGTAGGTGGCTACAAGAAAATTATTAAATTTCATATATTTTATCTAAAATGAATGATTATTACTCACGGAAAAGCAGAACGAATCAATACGTATAAAATTCTCCATATTTCTATAAGAGATATTTACAATCTGGAAAATATAATTTTGTAAACATGCTTCTTCTTTTTTTTATGTTTGACGTCCCGTATGGACGTGATCAATTATTTCTCTCCACAACTTCCTGACTTTTTACTTTAAGTAAGCATTGGCACTTTACCATCCCGCTTTGACAATGTTCAGCTATGCATTCTTTCAAAACGGTTATGTAACTTACTCGATTGTTTTATCTGCCTTTTTTTTTATTCAGTATGTCACCCGAGTGTTAGAAAATTCTCCAAACCATCTTTCCTCGTTTGGTTTCCCTGAACTGTGAACTGTCTCTTTTGGATTATAAGTGTAACTTCTTCCATTTTCTCAGATGTTTTGTCTTTGGAATTCTCATCATCCGTCGGTTTTTGGCATTCTTAACATCCGTTGGGTGAACTGCATATGGATCACTTCAAGTCTTTTCTTCTTCTTCCGTAAATAGATTTCCAACATTCACTGTCATACAGGAGATTAGATGCATTACAGTTCATCCCACTTTTCGTTTCTAATATATTCTTCAATGTTTTCATACTTTGCTTAATGTAATAAAAAGCATTTTCGTTAACCACAAGTATCAACAAACACCACTGAAACTTTGTCATAACAACAACAAAGCTGAGGACAATAGACCGAAAATTATTGTAAAGGCTTCCTGAAGGAATGTTTCTCGTAAGACTGGAACAGGTTTAAATCATCAGTTTATGTTGATAATATTCGATAGCACTTAATTGGTCACCAGTTAATAAATACTGCCGTTTAAGGTTTCAGATTTATATATTTCGATAGTAATCTTCAGGTTAAATAGGTTCAATTAAATCGAACTGACAGTGCGCTAATCTTGAGAGTTGGTTCATTTTCTCCTACTGTCGTAAACGTCGTTTAATATCAAGTGTAATCTTTTAAAGCCACAGACCAAAATGGCATTATGTTTTGAATCTTTTCAACCCCAGTATTTTTTTTTTGAAAGAATTTAACGAGTTGAGAAATAGTATAAAATTCTTCTCACTAACGCCTAATGTGGGAATTGAACGTGGAATCACTTGCTATAGTTATGATATAGACTTTAGCGCCACGTAGAAAAATGACACTTTGAACGCCGTTTACACATGAACATCTAGACTGAAATAAATATTACCGATTTGCTTTATTTTGATGTAAAGTGCATCAACGATTTATAAACCTTTATTCCGTTTTGTATAGCAGAGAATAGTTGCATTGTAGACCAAAATTTGACGGAAATTATTCGGTATATCCTGCTTTTGTATCATACTCCTATCTCGATACTGAGTCTGATCGATCCGATAAAGTTAAAAAGAAATTTTCAGGTTTTTGTTAACTGGGGCAAAGGATGAATTGTTAATTTTAACACTTCCAAAACTAAACTTTTCTATATTACTCATCTAAGAGACTCCTTTCTACCTTCCATCAGCAAGGCTGATGCTAACCTCTAGGAGTGTGACTCGTTGTGCCTTCTGAGTCTAACGTTTTCGGCTGACATGACGAGAAAAGACTATATTAAATCTATTGCTATGTCACCTGCTAGGAAATTTGCTTCATCCTGTCGTGCCTTTTCTTCCCAGAAACTATATTGCATAATTACAAGTCTACCATTCGGCGATGAATAAAATATTGCGGTTACATATGGCCCAGTGCTCCCGCTATATATCTAGAGATCCTTGATAAAATCCATAGGAGAATCAGCATATTATTAGTTCTGATCTGGGGCCTCGGCTTCTGTCACTTTCCCAACGATGTAATGTTGATTCCCAGTGTCTTTCCTATAAATACTTTCATGGTGTTTATTCTCCATGGTATCTAGACTTTATGAATATAAGCGCACTACTAGACTGGCGTTGAATTATGACTAATTTACAGTTAAGTTGGTTAGATTTAATCGGAAGTTCTATGCTAGCAGTTTCTTTTGTCGCACTTCTCCCTTGTGAATCTCTCTTCCGGTTCCATGCTTTCCAACCAACTCTAAAATTC
The DNA here is from genome assembly GCA_903632075.3 of Acanthosepion pharaonis. Classification (NCBI taxonomy): domain Eukaryota; kingdom Metazoa; phylum Mollusca; class Cephalopoda; order Sepiida; family Sepiidae; genus Acanthosepion; species Acanthosepion pharaonis. The sequence continues at coordinate 5,965,264 of CAHIKZ030001713.1, forward strand.
AAATGCAATATTAATCACATTCTAGTGTCCTCCTGATTACACTTCTTTTGTTCTAGCTCCTTAGTAAAGTTTCTCATTTCTAATTCTTGTACAGTCAATAACCTCTTGCATCTTTGTGGTGTATATGAATTGCCTTGGGTGAAATCGATTTAAAAATACGTTTACAAAGAGATTACTAGTCTGATATTCTTGGGTTAATTCTTGTGTGTGCAAAGAATAAATGTGCTCATTAAAAAGAAACAATCTCCTATAAGACAATAACTTTAGTATACAACATAGGTATTTTGCAAAGTATTCGTTTATTTGTGGTGTAGTCAATATATGTTGATGTTTTCTTATCAAAATGGACATAATCATTTATATGATAAAAAAAATTACGATACAACATTAGCATTGTGTAAAACAGTAATCTCCCTTTATTTTCTTACGTAACAATTTCTTTGCAACTATTTTTATAAGATGGAGAAAGACAACATGTTAAATTGTGGACAATCAAAGACCAAATGACAAAAAACGATTTCCGAATCGGAGGATTTGCGCATCCTACGGGTTAATAAATTAATCCTTTGAAAATAATTTTTTAACATGTTTCAACCATCGGTTCGCGTTCCCACCGGCATCAAAAATTATGCTTAGTGATGTCTTTGAAGAGTATTTAAGTGAAGTTTTTAGACAAGACAATCCAGTAAGAATATAGAAAGTGTTACACGCAACATCACAACGGCAGCTACAAAGAGATTCCATGATTCATTCACTTGTCTTTCTCACCAAGCTATGTGACACTTACACTGTTCCTCCCCAAGCCAAGTGATACGTGCCCTCTTTCTCATCAGGCTACGAGACACGTACACTCTTCATAATCAAGTAATGGACATTTACACACTTCCTCACCAAGCTAATTGACACTTACACTTTCCTCTTTACTTTCTACCTGGCCTTTTTTTCTTACCCATCCACGCGAAGAAATCACATTTCTTTTCATCTTAATAAACAGCTACAAACAGGGACTGTAAGAATGCCTATACAGGCTACGAAGTATTTAGTTGTAGAAACACAAAAAAAAAATTTTTGTATTTTTATATTTAAAAATGTTTCTCACATTTTGCTTTGCTGTGTGTTGATTAAAAACCACAACAAAGTATTAATACATATTAATATATTGAAAACAACACTTCATAACAGACCGTACATTTCTGCGTATAAGGTGACCTTTAAATCTTAAAAAATACGAGGTCGTCTAATACAACATTTACAAAAAGCAGAACCTTAAATCCTGTGGTGTATCAACACTGGTAGATAGGCTACTATGCTTGCGCCATAGATCGCAGTTGGCTAACAACTACCTCCGTATGGTAAGTACCGATGTAAATATTTCTAGTTTAAACAATTCACATAATATTGTACTAGAGTTAAATATAATAAAACTACTTTTACTTCTTGATGTTGCATTAAAATATAATATTCAAGTGACGATTACACTAAAAATCTTCCCTGAGCAACAAGCTCAAGTAAGAAGTAACGTAACAAATCTTTTGTTCTGAATTTGTAGAGCGGTGGGTCCTTTGACATAGTTCATTACTTCTCATAGATGTGTTAAGTAATGACGTTTAGGATAACATACAATCTATATTTCTAAGTAAAATGCATTATCATTGTGTTGCTAAATAAAAACAACATTTACTATAACATGCAAACTTTATTTTTCAATAGCATATGTTAGCCTTTTTTGCAGTATTAAAACATTTAAGATACCGTAACATCTTTATTTCTCATTACAGAATGTTATATAGGAATAAAGTGTCACTGCCGTCGCTTGGGTTTGGACACAGATCATCAGCGAGTAAACACAGGTGATTTAATTTCTAATAAGTAGACCACGTGACCGTAAAGGAAAGGTATATATTTCAATCATCGTGGTGTTTAAGTGATCGTGATTCTCTATATTATCCACTATACCATGCTCTATACTATTTCTCTATTCGGACCACTAATCGGTGGTTACTTTTCGAGCGAGTATTATTGAGCAAGTACCATTAGTGCGAGTGCTAACCGAAGGCGTCTGACACCAGTATTGTTCAACGGCGTTACTATAGTTGTATCTGCGATTACAAAGTCTCTACTACAACGAGCATTACGAAAATGACAACGAGTATTCGTTGACATTACAAAAGTGACAACGAGTTTTCGTTGACATGACAACAAAATAAAAACACATAAGACACCCACATACATAATTAAAACACTTCAAAATTGCGCTGATCATTAGCATATGATGCAAAGAGCTCATAATAAATATCATCACTTATAGTTGCGTCATATGCGTCCCAGTCGGTCGTGTTATCCTACGGATCTCAGATAAAATCACAAGCATTTACCTAGATTTTAGGTCTTGACTTATCTACAGGTCGCCTTATACGTGGAAATATACTGTAGTTGTTATTTCACGTTTCATAATTTGAGATTTTAAACAAGCTTCTACTAGTAAAAGTATGACTAGTTCTGTGTGCACAGCGATCTTATCAGACGTTGCATCTAAGAGCCTTATTGTTAGGGGACCTTACCAATAATAACATAATGGACTATTCCATACGTAATAAAAACTGCGCCTCAAGAGGAAGCAGGGAGTTCAGTTTGAAGTCTGGAGTGAAGTCTGTCAGGAGTCTGTCAGTCAGAGCGAGTCAGTCAGTCGAGTCAGAGGCAGTCCGGACAGAGTCGTGTTCAGCCAATTACTACTAAACCTGATTGTTCGTACTAACACTTTCTACTTCTCTGTATATATTCCTGTTTGTAATATATCTGTGTTATTCCATATACGTGTTCGAGTTCTTCTTTATTGGTTCTACCTTGGACTATCACCGTGGTTACAAGGAACCGGACCATAACACTTATAAAACAAGATGTCATAAGAATACTGATCTATCTTGTTGGGTATATATCAGATATGTGTTCCTATGAACATGTTTATTTCGTTTACTACATCATTATTTCTCAGCTGTTCAAGCCAAAGTATTTTAATATGAAATCACTTAATCACTTGTTTGATGTTCAAAAAGAAACTATTTCCAATAATAAAAATAACTATTTAACAGCTTATTTTCTACTATATTTATTGTAAGCATAATTTCTGTGCTAAATTAGATACAATATTAAAAAACAAGTAAATTTCGGCAGCCGAAGTTTGTAACCAATCAGAGAGATAGAAACATTCTGACCAATAAACATTCATTTAAACTTATTTTTGTAACTGAAAGAGAAAAGAGTGAAAGGATCATAACCAATTCATAAGCAATTCATTTAGACATATTTTTGCAAAGTGTAAGGATAGAAATAATTTTGACCAATCAACAACGTGTACTTTTAAACCTATTTTTGTGAAGTATACGAAAAATAGAGAAACAATGCTGACCAATCAATAAGCAGTTCATTTAGACATATTTCTGCAGATTACAAGGGGAGAAATAATTTTGACCAATCAACAAGCATGTCATTTAACCGTATTTTTGGAAACTATATAGAATAGAGAATAATGTGTGTTATGATTTATTTGTTAGTTCTCTTTCAGGATTCCAGAGTGTGCATATCTTTGATTTGATCACTTTCACATATCTCGTACTTTTGTTTTATAAAATTATTATTAAATCACGATTCAATTCAAGACCGATAATCGGCTTTTTATCTATATAATCCTGCGGCTGATAATGCGATCTGCGATTAACATGCTCATTCTATATTGCAGGAAACACAGACCTGTTCCTTCCTGTATTTCGTTTTTCCACGGCCATTTTGTTGCTTTCTCCTCACACACATGTACGGGGATGAGCAAATATAGATAGCATGTGTTTAACCATGCATATAGAAGCAACATCGATCCTGGTCAGACTCTAGAAGGGTGACCGCTTGCAATATATAAGGTGCTGTAAGCTTGGGTGTGAAGTGGGTGTAATGGATAATAGCTCGGAATTCTTAATAGGAGAGCCGAGTTCGAAATCTCATTGGGTTTGTTATATTCACTTACGCCCAATTACACTTGGAAAGGGTATGAATCCGCATCTTCTCTCCCATCTAAGGGTTAATTAGTAAGATATATCACTAAACGATTATCATCTACGAAAAATATTATTAAAATCTAAAATATTTTCTAGCTTTAAATAACCTGTAAGAAATTTGATAAGCCGAACAAAATGAATCAATAAAACGGATAGACATTTGAAAATATTTTGATGTCTTAGTCCTGTGATATCAGTTATTGTTCTTACTTAGGGAATTGGTGCCCAACTACCAGAAACAGAAATTGAACCGACGACCACTTGAAGGCAGTAGACGTATAATAAACATGTATATCCACTGCCCTACCGAAAAGGGAGTGTCTTTGAGGTCTTTTATTCAATGTCAGACGGGTTTTGAGTTTTGCTTATGATGATGTATTCGTATTGCTTTTTATAATGCATTTTATATCAAAGATAAGTAAGTGTCAGTATATTTGTATTATTTCAAACTATCGTTCTCATCTCAGTTGCTACAAACGTACATTTTCATGAATAAAATTATATTTTATTTGACTGTTATTTCTTCTCCAATTACTGTATGTGTTATTCGTGATGGAAATATTTCCTTAATTAAATAAGTGTTTCTAATCATAATGCAATAATCACTTTCTACCAAGAAATGATAACACGATATTTAAAGTCTGTCTATATTTCGGAGATTATGTACAGTATTTACATTAGTCGGACTATTGTCCTCATCTTTGTCGCCATATTTGTCTCATATGTCACATTGATGCGAACATGGAGAATCTGAAGACGCATTACGATAGCAAAATATGCCTTCCAAAAGATTAGCAAAGTATTAAGAAACAGAGAAAAAATCGTTAGAAACAAAGGGTAAAGAAGCGTTACATAATATCAGTTCTCCTACATGGAAGTGAATGTTGAGCAATCTCCTCACAGATAAAGAAGAATCATGAAACAATATGTAGCTCTACAGAAGGATGCTTAGAATACCCTGATATTTAAACTCTCATATTTGAAATAATATTTTATTTAACTCTAGCTACGTCAATTTCTATTGCCCAGCCTCTGTATACAGCTACTTCGCCCCTCATTCGAATATAGACCTTACATTTTCGTATGCTATATCTGACAGACGTTTTCGTTACTACTAGAATGGGTGCTATATATATATATATATATATATATATATATATATATATATATATATCCTTCATATATACAACTCATTCCTATGCTGGCATCATGGGTAAGACGATAAACTACGTTCAGCAGCAAGGCCTCTGATCAAAATGTTTTGAGGAGCATGGAACCACATCTTAATTGCTGGTGTTCCCAGGTCCACCCTGACCCGGGGTGGTAACACGTCTTAGGGCCCCAACTGTGAGCAAATAGTTAACCCCCAAACTGGGGTCAAAACACTACGAAAGTTTAAAAATATGTTTTAATACCAGTAATACTTTGTAAAAATTATTACCAGCAATAAATTTTTGAAGAAAAAAAAATATTACCAGCAATACATTTTTGAAAAAAATATTACCAACAATATGTTTTTGTAAAAAATATTACCATCTATATATTTTTGAAGAAAAAAATATTACCAGAAATAGATTTTTGACAAAACAAAATATTACAGGCAATAAAAATATTGTCGGCATTAAATAACCCATTGAGGTTGATATGCCATATAAACAAAACAAACCACACCAAACCATTCCTATGCTGATCCATTTGATTCTGTATTCACACGATAGGATGTCATCTTATTTCAAATCTGTGCATCTTAATTTTCTAGTGTCCCACGCTGTGCAATGTTCTGGCACGATCTGTGGTAAGGAGCATAATACAATAATTTTAAACCCTGTAAAATACAATAAAAGAAATAGACAATATTCCTATTGAAGATCTAGAAGCATATCTGACGAAAAGATCTGATGCGAACATGGAGAATCTGAAGACGCATTGCGATAGCAAAATATGCCTTCCAAAAGATTAGCAGAGTATTAAGAAACAGAGAAAAAATCGTTAGAAACAAAGGGTAGAGAAACGTTGCATAATATCAGTTCTCCTACATGGAAGGGAATGCTGAGCAATCTCCTCACAGATAAAGAAGAATCATGAAACAATATGTAGCTCTACAGAAGGATGCTTAGAATACCCTGAACCGAAGATATGAACAACGACGAATTTTAGAGAAAATATAAAGAAAAAAAGAGTCTTCTTCTGAACAACGGAAACAGTTGAAATTTCTAGGGCACATAATGAGGAAAGACGGCTTTGAGAAACTGATCTTCACAGGAAAGGTTGAAAGCAGGAGGAGCAGAGGAAAGCAAAGCATAACCTACCTAGCGAGCCCGAGATAATGAATGGCAGAACAAGGTTTAGGAAATAAAACAAGACAAAATTTATTAAGGGCTATAAAGGACAGGAAATTGTGGCGAGCCATCATCGTCAACGTCCTGAAGGGACACGGCACATAGAAGAAGAAGACTCTAAACCATGCAAGGAATAAGGAGATCGTTTAACACTCACGAAACTAATCTATTTGTCATTGTTATAAAGAGAAATGAATTTGATAATATGTTATAAGAAAATATGTATCAGCTGACTTCCTAAATCAAGGCAGAGAAATATGATATATGAAAATGTCGAAAAAAAAACACCCAAATCTTAGTCGATATAATCATTTTGTTGCGTGTTTGATTCAGCTACTTTCAATTACACATGATTCGCTGTTCTAATCGATGATTCAAAAGGAATCATTTATTTGCTTTTTGCTGTGGCATTGACTCTGTCTTAATATCATTCCAATCGTATCTTTTCAACAATGTAATTTACCGTATTTTCCGGCTGATTGGACGCGATTTTTTCTCCAAAAGAATGCAGCAACTATTAACAAATAGCTCATACTGCTGTATTGCGTCCAATACAGCAGTATGAGCTATGAGTGGGACATGAAGGCCACGAATAAAGTGGTGTTCGCCAGAAATCAGTGCACTCGTAAAGCTTATCTCTGAAACAAGGATTGCTGAATGTGAATAAAGATATTATCAATAAAGATATTCCTGAAAAATTAACTCAGGAAATTAAGAAATTAATTAATTACTGTTGAAATTTGACTAATGCATGGAATAATAATGCAACACAAAATGTACTTAGAACAAAATGTATTGAAACAAGAAAGTGTACACAATATTTACATATAGTCTTTTGTATATTCCTGGTAAGACCGTTCCTGGAGCATGTGTTGACTGAGTCGCAGTCGGGCAGAGTCTCTGGTTGAATCTCTTGATTCCTCTCTCTCTTCCCGGTACCAACCATATTTATATGATCGGTACTCCACTATGCAAATTAGGTGGATCCTACTACAACACTTACCCTTTCTTTTGTAGAAATACCAGAATTTACAGAAATATTTGCTTATTACGGATATATTGCTGCTCGCTTTGTGTGTATGTTTTGTTGATAAACAGGTATTGGTATTTGGTTATCTGCATGGATGGTATGGGTCTTCATTTGCCAAAAAGTACCATATTTCTGGGGTTTTTTAAACTTTTACAATATGTACTAATGTTCACTGATACCAATAGATATCTTTGTAGTTATGAATTTACTGTATCTTCAGATGTTGCTCCCTGAAAAGCTAAAACAATGTTCAATAAAGGCATGATGAAATATACTAAAATTCTTCTTTTCAAAAAAACTGTGCGCGTAATTAAACCTTGCGTCAATTCCATTAAGAAAAATACCAGTAGCATAATTTGTGCTAATTTTGTAAGTGTTTTTACGTGAGAATGTAACATAAAATTAAGGTTATAATTTTGATTTTGGGGATTTTGATGCATGCATTTTTTTCCTTAAATTTCCCATGACCAAATCTGAGTGCGTCCAGTTGGTGGGTGCGTACAATAAGCCAGCAAATACGGTAGTTCAATAATAAAAAGTTTGAAATATATTTATATTTTGCATGGATTTACTGATTATATTTTTTTATTATTTTATGTTCCGTCCTTTCCGGGCGTTGGTGATCATGGCTCTCCACAATTTCCTGTCTTTTGTAGCTCTTAGTAAATGCTGACTTTTCGCTATCTCTTCTAATCTCAGGTTACATATTTACACAAGCTTGTTGATTACGGTACCGGCTCCTTTCCTATGTCCTGTTTGACTGTAACTAACCCAGTTAGTAAGTCATTATATAAGCATGCCTTCTGTTATGGGACCTTACCCATAATAAAATAATGGACTAGTCCATACGTAATAAATACTGAGCCTCAAGAGGATGCAGGGAGTCCAGTCGGCCGATCAGTCGAAAGTCGTGCGACCGGCTGACCGGCTGATCGGTTGAACTCTTTGCCTTCGGGCGGGGAGGAACCCGAACGAGGCTACACCTAAGGGCGGAGTCTCTTTCGGGGAGGTAAACCGACCCTGAACCCGTTTATACGGGTTCAAAGGGCATAATACAGCCGAGCCCACGGGCTCGGAGATCCCACGTTAAACCGGCCTTGTGCTACATGATCCCCTCGTGGGGGGTGGGGGGTGATTAAAGACTGTCCAGTCGGAAGGCTGGAGAGAAGTCCGTCCGTCCGTCCGTCAGTCAGTCAGAGCCAGCGAGTCTGTCAGTCGAGTCAGAGGCAGTCCGAAACAGAGTCGCGTTCAGACAATTACTACAAGACATTGGAATAGTGATACTGGTCGAGACAACATTGACTCCCTACTAAACCTGATTGTTCGTACTAACACTTTCTACTTCTCTGTATATATTCCTGTTTGTAATATATCTGTGTTATTCAACATACGTGTTCGAGTTCTTCTTTATTGGTTCTACCTTGGACTATCACAGTGGTACAAGGAACCGGACCATAACACCTTCCTTACGAACTACCCTACAGATTTCAAATTTCTTTTTTTCACATTTTAAGTTGCAGATCTTTTTGTTTGTATTTTTATAAAACGTCCCCATTATTCACATGTTCAGTCCAACTACTTTCTGTAGAATTACAATCGCCGCAATACTTTTCTTCATTTGTGATTACATTTCCCAGCATTCTCTTTAATATACAGGGTCCCCCTAAGATCTGGACAAGGAAAATATCATTAACTATATTTCTCTTTTTTTACCTTAATAGATTAAACATGTTTTTGTCGCAAAAAGAAAGAACTCATTTCTTTTTCTGGGGTATGATAAAGAAGAAGATATACTCAATGAAAATCACAGATGCAACACACTTTATTGAACGCATAAAGAGTGTATGTACTAAAATTAACGGCAATGTAGAGTTATTGAATTTAGTTAGCGTGAATCTTACATAGTGCATCAATCTTTACATCAAAAATTATGGAAATCATACTGAAGATGTTATTTGTTAATATTATAATTCAATAGAATGTTGTTGAAATTTTAATTCCTTGAAAATGTGCATTTTTCCCTATGCGTTTCAGACTTTAGGGACCAATATTCCATAATTGTTAAGTTATTTTTCCTTTGTTTCCAACGAGTCTTTCCCGTACCTCAATATGTTACTTAAATTTTGGAAGCCATATAAACCTCTTCTAAATATTTAAATTTCCTTACTTGCTTGATTTTGACATGTCCAATTTGTAATTCACATGTTTTCTTTTTGCTTAAAAACATATATTTTGCATTCTTACAACTGATTTTTCGTTCTTTCTTCGTCTAGATTTCCATTCCTACCTGCTGTATGATTTCTGGATTTTTCTTTCTCTGTCTGCTATCAACACTGTGTCATTTGACAGAGATGAATAAACACATCCAAAACATAACGTTTAAAACCCGGCGAAATTGTACGTGATTCTTTGAGTGCCTTTCTGAACTTGAAACGGGACCTGTTGTCAACTCATGTCTAGTAGAGTTATTAGCCAACGGTCGGGTACTTCATGGTGCCTCAGTTTCTTAGTTAATATATTAAAAACAAATAACAAATTTAATCGGAAAATGAAACCTATTTCCCAAAATAAGTGGCGGTGAAGGAGTCAAATAATGTTAAGGGTTTCAAATAATGCCGGGAAGCCGGTGGATATAGTGTATAAAAAAATTATTAAGAAAAGCGTTAAATCTAAAAGGCGCCTGGAAATTCACAGAAACGGAAGTGATATAATTCAATAAAGAAAAGGATTCAAATGACACAGCAAATGAGCGAGAAGTATTTCAAATGTCGATGCTAGTATAGCATAATATATATATATATATATATATATATATATATATATATATATATATATAAAATTAAATTCCCAGATCATTTCAGTGGACAATTTGTCTTGTCCACAGAATTGATCTGGGAAATTAAATCTATTGTTGACATGGAAATAAAAAAATCTTAGTATAAAAGAAAATTACATTAACCAGAAAAAAAAGTCTTAGACAGAAGCGTCTATTTTTTAAAATTTGGATTTTTTTAAATGTAACTATAACGACAAAGACATTTCGATTTCGTTTTTGGCTTGAAAAATCTGAAGACAAAACGCGTCAGCAAAATCTATATTTTTTCCAATTGTAATTTTATACTATACACACACACACACACACACACACACATATATATATATATATATATATATATATATATATATATATATATATATGTATGTATGTATATATATATATAATTCAATCAAGAGGGGCATTAATTTAGTCGGAAGAAACGCGTTACACTGAATTTTTTCCACTTTGTTACCCATCTTCTTAAAATCTCTCTGATATATAGAAATTCATATAACTTATTCCCCCACTCCACGCATATATATTCTCTATCATATATATGAGGATGGATTTCATCGCGCTTATCTGTAAGGCAGGATCAAGCCCGGGCAGAATGGTATGAAGTACAAGATTTAGCCAATGTTACATGTCCCCCTTTCCATGTTGCTGATGAACCCAAATTAGCAGTAGGGCCTTTAGATTTTGGCAGCTGCAAGGACGAGGCCGAAATCACCGATGAACTGCGTTAGGGCTCCAACCCCGAAACTGTATAGTATGTGCTACGCCAGTTACTTTCTCCTAGACTGATTAACATTTATGGCTCTAGAACCCAGTCTGTCCTGCTATTTACCCACAGCTAGGGAAGAAGAAAATGGTTCATAAATTTCCCAAGGGTATTAACGTGTAAGGAAATCTAATGCATCTGAATGGAATTCAAACTCTGTTCCCTCAATCCGAGCTGCTATCCATTACTCTAGTGTGCCTTCTCATATATATATATATATATATATATATATATATATATATATATATATATAAATATATTATATATATATATATATATAAATGAATGTGTGCACATACCTATGCACCCATATGCACAGTGTTCCTTCTCATATCTATATATATATATATATATATGAAATATATTAATGTATATATATATATATATATATATATATATATATATATATAATAAATGTGTGTGCACTTACATATGCACACATACACACATGACATATATATGCGTATATGTATACGCATATATATATACATATTTATATATATGTGCATATATATATACACAATGTTTGCATATATATATATATATATATATATATATATATATATATATATATATATACAATGTTTGCCATGGGTTGTAAAAATGATGCAACCTCAAACGAGAAGCCTGACATTGAGTGATGAGATTATATCGTTGGAAATTGCGAAATAGTTGAACGGAGGTCACAGATCAATCAAAAACGAAATTGAAAATATTGCCAAGATATGAACAAAGAAAAAACTACGCCTATCCTGAAATATAATTGCCAAAATCTAAAAGAATAAAAAAGCAAGAAATGTTTCATTGGCAAACAATAAACTTTGTTAAAGAAGCTGTTTTTGCAAATGTAATATGAGCGAAAATATATAGCATATTAAGACCATTAATATTAAGAACGTTGTCCATCCAATAAGTTAGGGAAATGGTTACATGGAAACTGATTTCCCAATAGTATTTTAATGATTAATATAGAGCTACATTGGCTAAACCAGGTCGCGTGTCTAGATGTTGCATACCGAACACAACTGAGAAAACAGCAGTTTCAGGGGCAATAAAAGGTTGGGTCTATTAATAGAGAGATCTCTCCAAACAAATTAGTAACATGACAATTCCACTAGAAATAAAGAAAAATGTGTTTCACTATAATGTAATATCAATCTTATATGGTAATGAATGCTGGAAAATGTACTCACAAATGTATAGAAGACTTGAGACAACAGAGTATGAGGCCCTGTGTGAATAATGAGGAAGTTTCAATGAATAATTGAAACAAAAAAAGTCTCTTTTTTCATATGAAAAGAACGAGACAGCCGAAATTTTTAGGGCGTATGATGGGGAAGGAAAATTTGGATAATTTGACGCTCACATTATATTGAAGACAAAACCGATAGGAAATAGTAATTAAACTACCTAAAACATTGGTGTAAGTGGAGGCAGAAAAGAGATGGGGACAGTAAAAGACAAATATTACTAAGAGCTACAAAGGATAGAAATTTATGAAGAGCCATGATAGCCCACATCGTAAAGATACACTGCACATAGAAGATGATAAGCAGTAAAATAAACGTCCTTTCAAATTTTATGTTGTTACTAGCAGCATGGCCCGACGTTGCTCGTGCTTGATTCAAAAATCGTACGACTCATACAGCAATCGCTATCACTTGACTTAAAATATTTTTGCCTTTCCTTGCCTTTAAAGGAGTGTCCTTTGCCGTGCTGATGTCGCTACATGCCTTACTTCTTGCCTATCTCACTGCGAATTTTTTCTAAGCTCTATACTAAACATTAAATCTGTTACGAAAAAAGAACTAAACAAAATGAACACAAAAGGATCAGCTTTAAAAAGGACTCGTAACTGGAAAAACGAAATGAAAAAAGAATGTTAACAACAAATACCTTTTCCCACCCAACCCAGTTCTGCGGAATCAGAATCAACGTTGAGTTTAAGCAAATTGGAGTAAAATGTCATGCAGATTTTAATTTTTCCCACTTGTGACGAATTCAGGTATCATTTTTTTTTTGAATGCTAGCATGCTAGTTAACATTCGTATCAGTCAGCTGTTGGCTCTCACGCTGGTCAATAGAATCATCCTGCCTATTCGTGGCAGCCAGCTATTGGCTCTCACTCTGGCCAGTAGAAAATGGCCGCAAACTACATGAAAACTGCCGTAGAAGCATGAAAAAATCGATTATTTTCACTATCGATGGGAGTTGGGAAATGCAAAGTCGTTCTTGGCCTTCCCGCTAACTTAGAGCATGTGCATGTAAATTTTGGTACAAATCCGTCGAAAATTGTGTACGTGCATTCGTTACACACACACACACACACACACATCCTGCTTTTTATAGATAGATATGATAAATAATGCAAATTAGGTTTCAAACAGGTTGTTTTTTTTTCAATTCCTATAGAATAGATCACACCCCAGGAACTTTAATTTTGAAAGTATATTCAAGCCGATGCTACATCACATTTTCTAAGGCTGACTATTGCCCACACCCCATCCCCACCAAAAAAGCTACTGACAAATTCATTACATGCTCCACGTCTTTCTAAATATTAATACAATAAAATGCATAAGTGGAGAGTTCCGTAATGAGGTCGTAGAGACACCACGTTTGCCGTAGTCGTAACAGAAGTTGATAGTCTTGGGCAAGGTAACTTAAAGGAGACAGCACTCTTCACACTGGATTTTGAATACAGATTTGATCTTCTTATAGACTGGTTACCGCCTCTCATCTCAAGAGAGCCCAGTATGTCCTGCCATTGTTTTCATCAGTTTCTCTCAAGTAAGGAGATAAAGTCACTATGACGCAATAGGCTACTCGGAGTGAACGAGGACGAAAAAACTTTAGAAGGGACCTGAAACCCAATCCGAAATAGGAAATAAGGAATAGACCTCTACTGCTGTTCAGAAAAACCAAAGAGTTGTGTGAACGGGATTATAAGTGAACTATTGAGAAAAATAGATAGAAAATATAATTTCAGAGAAGTTAAAAGTATAGCGTTGATGTAGAATTTAGAATGAACCGGAAGTGATAAACCTTATTCCGTATAACAGCAGGAAGATGAACTCATGACTTTTTCCAAGGGCATTAACTCGAAATGGACGAAACATAATAGTGAGGTGGCAGAACTCGGCACGTCTTATTAACTTCCACGTCGATAATCATTACACTAGGAGGTATATGTAAGCAAATAAGAAAAAAATCTGCAGCAAATAATGTTGAAATCAAAGCGTTATAACATTTATCAAAATACATTTGTAAACGATTATGGAAAATTTTTAAAAATGTTAGAACTCGGTGGTTTAATGGATAGCTACTCGGATTAAGGAATCAGAGAGCAGAGTTCGAATTCTAGTTGAATTCATTACATTCACTTACGTGCTAATACCCTTAATAAAGGTATGAATCCTTTTCTTCTCTCTCCCAGCTATGGCTAAATTGCAGGACAGATTAGGTTATGGAGCCTTGGATGGTGATTGGTCAACCGCAGAAACAAATGGCAACCTACTGCGGGAAAGAATCTGCCTCGTCAGTCATGTATCGAAAGATACATGATCGCCTAAGCGTATATCACGTATCGCACATAACTGAGATTTCACCTGTTGATATATACATTTCAAGTTCAACATGTATACGGAATATTGTGAAAATCTAATATATTTTATATACAGCCAATGCCGACTTAATTAGATATTTTAATACATTCAAGATTATGGATAAAAAAAATAGTAAATTTTATATAGTGTTTTTTCGCGACATAGTATTCACGGATTTGAACAAAAAAGTTCACAAAGTTCAAAATTCACGAAACTTTTTCACCTGTGATTATTCTTAATTTGAATATATATATATATATATATATATATATATATATATATATATATATATATATATATATATATATATATATATATATATATATATATTACGCCCTGAGTAAGGCGTGAAGCAAATAGGATGCAGGCGGTTGCAGAAGATTTGGAGCATGTGCAGATAGAAGAAAGGATGAGGAGAGGGATAGTGGATAGATCAAGGCAACTAGAGATGTCGATTGACATTACATTTGAATAGTTGGAGATTGTTGCTCTCAGGGAAACAGTAATAGGGAAGGGTGTTCCACAGGCGAGAGGTGCGACGTATGAAGCTATTGGAGTAGAAGAGACGGCTACATTTAAAAGTTTCTACAGTGTAAGGGTGAGAGCGGGATGCCAGCCTCGTAGGGCGCTTGAATTCATGAAGTCTGGGAACCAGCGAAAGCAACTGATCGGAGCAATTACAATGAAAGTATCTGTAAAAAAGACAGAGAGAGGCGACGGCGCGTCTGTGAGAGAGCAACTGTAGACGAGATGCCAGATCAGGGACAATTATATTACATATCCGCCTCTGGATCTTGTCAAGAACTACGAGGTAAACAGAAGGTGCACCAGACCATATATAGCAGCAATATATGTATATATTGATAAAATAGCGAGTGTCACAAATCACTACCCGGGGCCCCCAATCAGTTGGTGGCGGATGCGAAGATTTTCCTGATATAAACCCGAACCAGCAATAGATTGTTTCAATGCCGCAACCTACTTAGGTATTATGGCCACGTGTCTCAATTTATGACTATACTTGCCCGGTCCTTGGTGCTACTCCAATCTGGACAACACACTGTATCACAAAACAAGAAAATATTAACGGATTGGTTCATGGAAAGCAACGTTGACTTCTCTGTGTTAAAGGGGTCTCCATAATCACGGGATTTCTCAATCCCATATAACGCATTTGGGATGGGCGGAAAGGGATAATCGAAACCCGGATGTACAGGTAGCTAATCTGGATTTGCCGTATATAATGAGAACTGCAGAAATACACATTTCAAAAGATTGCTTCCAGAATATTGTCGAATACACGCCGAGAGGAACTGTTGAATAAATTTCAGGAATAAAAATAATATCTTGCACACACTGATAAAATCTGTTCCCCTATATTAAGTTAATTATTTTAATTATGACAGACATTATAACCTGAAGTTCACAATATATGTTATCTAGATAAATATAAAATGCCATATACTTGCTATCAGTATTATTTTCTTAAAGTGATTCTTAATTTACATACTAAAATCTGGTTTAATACAAACTAATGAATATTTCAGAAATGATGAGAATTTTTTATTACTGTTATTCTTTGAAGTCTTCGATACATGATATTTCAAATCAATTTACAAGCTAATCAATGTCTATAAGTTTATATACCCTCTCATGTGTCAATAACATTTAAATTCACCTTAAGCAAGACGATAGTACCACCAACACGCAATAAGTTACTGGGTGGGGGTCAAAGAGATTGAAAATACATTAGAAGGAACTGAAAACCCTCTATTTAATAAGGAACAAGGGATAAACTTCTACTCCTGTTCAACAGAGCGGGGAAATATGTGAACGAGGCGATAGTCGAACCTATCAACGCCTATTAAGAAGAAGAAAAAAATCAGAGTTCACGCAAAGACGTTAGAAGTAAATTTTAGAAGGAAACGAATTCCTAAGCAAGGTTTAAACCTTTACTCCTCTTCAACGGACCAGAGTGGGTATGTGAACTTAACGATAGCCCAATATATATATATATTCCTGTTAAGAAGAGGAATAAAAATAATTGGTAATTACTCCTGTTCCAAAGACTTGGATTGAGAAATCGGTTAGATTATTTATTTTCCACCCTACTGCCCGTTTCTCCACAAGCCCAAAGTTACAAGCCTACCACTGCTCCATCGCTATGTTCTTATTAAATGTTCAGATGAACTCTACTGTTAATTCCACGATTTCAGATTTGTACAGATAGAATTCGCCTTGCTCCATCCACGGAGTTGAATCATCTACATTTCCTACGTATTCAATCTGTAAGTTCTATTTATAGAGTTTTTGGACTTTTTTCTGTTAATTCACCTTAATAATGTAAAGTTATTTATCGCAAATATTAATTCACCCCAAGGAATTATGAATTTTAAATCAAGTTTTGTTTGTTTAATTTTTATCAAATCTCTTATAAATTTTAAATGAAAATATGTTTAGCTTGCTTCGCAACCACTTCAACCCTCAAAATGAAAAAAAAATACCAACTATCAGGGAGTGTGGATGATATTCGAGGTATTTACAAGGATTTTTTTACAATTTGAAATAATCTGTTTGGGGCATATTTATCAGGGTAAGCACGAACCGAGTCCCTATACTTGGAAATAACGCACCTGAGTCGCTCACATTTGGCGCGATTGCATAGGTCAACCTAACCGGATTGCAATGGAAGGGCCTTGCCCTGGCAGAATATAATGTGAATTTTAGTGAATATAAATTCTTCTTATTTCGGGGTGAATTAATATTTTGCGGTGAGTTAACGAAAAAGATCCCAGCCATTTCCTGAGAACTGTCACACTGTGGGACAAACTCCCTTATGGATGCATCCCTGAACGTTACAATTTTAACCTCTTCAAGTCAATGATCATTCGATCTCTATCTTCGATATCCTCATCATCTTCACTTCCTTCTATTTTCTATTACATTCATATCGCACACCGCATTCAGTAACCCTCTAGATTAAGTGGCTCTTGAGCCTTCAGCTGAAATTTAGTTTAAAAGAGCTCCATTTTTAAGAACGATTTGCCCAAGAGGCAGCTATCGCTATCAATTGAGAATTGTTTGAAAGCTTCAATAATAAATTGTCAGACAGAAATAATCATTTCTTAACATTTTTTTTTTGTCTTGAAATTGCATGCAGGAATTAATTCTCAAAAGTTTCTGCTTCCTTTTTCTCATCGGTTCCGTTCCCAATCTGTTTTTAAAACCGCAAAACATATTGGAATGGAGCAAACAATGAAAAAGAAATACAATAAACAGATCCTGAAATAAATAAATAAATTACCCAAGGTGTTGATGACAACCTTATTTCTTCATGTGGCGTTGCTATTTATTAAAACAGATGTTATTAATTTGGATATTTTAATGGATTTATTGCGCGTTCTGCCAGACCAAAATAATTGCGAAAACATAAAATAATTAAGAATAGTGAAGACTGCGCAAAAACCTAGAAATACATCGAAAAGAGAAAGCAAAAAGAATGCATTTCTTTCAGAAGGGACTGGAAATTAAGAAACTGAAGAAATATTTTTTTTTTTAAGATTAGGCACAAAGAAAGAAATTTTTACTGAACTCAAAATAATTATTGCGCGTAAAAATAGAGGAATTGAAAGAGAACTATTATATTTTAAAAACATAATTTCCATATTTCGAAGTTATTCACGCACAGTGTTATAGAAAATATGAGCGCATGATCTGCGAGCCCGTATTAAACTAAGGGTAAAACCTTAGGGTGTATAGTTTTAAATGGGTTTAGTAATTGTGGAATTGAAAGAAAACAAACACGTTAGTATTTAAATGTTTTTTTAATAATTGTGGAATTGAAAGAAAACGGACACATTAGTATTTAAATGTTTTTTTTAATAATTGTGGAATTGAAAGAAAACGGACACATTAGTATTTGAATTGATTTTAGTAATTGTGCAATTGAAAAAAAACGTATACATTAATATTTAAATGGATTTTAATAATTGTGGAATTGAAAGAAAACGAACAAATTAGTATTTAAATGGATTTTAATAATTCTCATAAATACTGAGCCGCCGTTACCTCCTTATCAAATAAAGCACACATCAAGCCATGTACTGCTTTACCTAACTTACACAATAGGTAATATTCATACTATTCTCCATCTTTGTTTCCATTCGCTAAACCGAATTTTGCAACTCTTTTACTACTGCTCAAACCACATTTCAATTATTTTTTCTCAATTCTCTTTCATGACATTCTTAAATCTATTTTATTTCTTGTTCTAATTTTGCCAATGTTTACAATTTCCTTTTTGATTGTTCGGTGACTTAGTTCAGCTTTCCCGCTATTTATTACGTTGTATTCTAATCGCAATATCAACTCTTTTTCAGTTTATAGTAAACTTAACTTTTCCAGATCAAGCTCAAAAGCAACGGGTTAGAAATGTAACCTATTGGCGCATTGTAATCAAACTAATTAGATAATGGTCCTTCAAATAATGTTAATTTTTAAATTTTCTCTAATGCAGTGTGTATGCAGACAAATAATAACATATTTTATTCAACTCTTCATTGCGTCATTTATCCGCCGTCCCGTGTGAGATTGACGGGAATTTGATAGTGTCATGGCGACTCTTATCCGATACAGTCATTTATGTGCCATGTGTGATAAACTCTTAGGCATTCAATACATGACTGACAGGGCAGAAGAACTCGTTCTGCCCTGCTATTTAGCCATAGCTGGTGGAGGGAGAAAAAGAGGATTCATACCTTTTTCAAGGGTATTATCACATAAACTTATATTCTGCCTGCGATGTGTGACAGACTCCTGCTTTTTTTTAACTCTTGTTTATACAACCGAATGTATTACAAGTTCGGCCGGGAATAATCCCAAATCAACTTACTATTGAACCCGCCTTCTTTGCTGGTCTGATGTGACATTAAATGTCTACAAACTATACTTCTATGAATTGCAAAGATAATAATTCCTTCTAATTATATTTAGACTTTCTTCTTCATTTTGCAAAGAGGTCAAAACAATCAAAAACCTCTGGCGGTGAAAAAATGACTGAAGTCCATATGCCAGGTCAGGACCAGTAAAATTGCAGAGTCTTGTTTTGATTTTATCAAGAATATCTGGATATATAGCAGGAGCACCAGGCCATTTTTTAAATCAGTAGGGAAAACTAACACCTATCAAATCTGCATCAGTATATACTCCGAGGATTTAAAGTAGGGACTTCCACAAAAAAAACAAAAAAACAAAAAAAATAAAATAAAAAAACGCGATACCTCAGGTTTAAAATTAAAATTTTAGGGATTACCTAATTTAAAGAAAAACGAAAAAGCGTTAAACCAGAATTGTAGTCTTTTGTATAAACTTAGATAAATAAAAATAAATCTTATATTCGTTGAATTAAATAGAGATCTGGAGCCTCGATCTGTCCAGGTCAGTACTCGATGGGAAGCCAAACCCTTAAAGTCAATTTAGCCATCTGCCCAGAGAAAGCGAAATCTACAGCAGAAAACTCATGACCTTGTGACCTTAATGCAAATGTCTCGCCTGGGCAGAGCCAAGACACGTAAACCTCTGACCCAAAGAATAAAGTTGGCCAAGCTTAGATAACACTTCACACTACTTTAACTCATCTCTGTTGCCTTGCCGACTATTCCATTTGTTTCCTGTAATCGATGGAGGAACGTCTGCAAAGATTATGGGAAAAAAATGAAAATAATCTAAGTATTCTTTCGGGAAAACAAACCAAACTGCATTATTAGAGTGGTCTGCTTTCCGGGGACTACGGTAGTGCTTTTTGGAAATAATTACCTACCAAGTTAAATAATTACCTAACAAGAGGAGAAAGAAAATAAAAGAGTTAATAGACAGCAATGTATTACCAGGAATAAAACAAACCGGATAAGTCAACGAAAAAGCACTCTGTTAGTTCTGCTAGCAACAATCATGTTAATTCACATCCCACATATATCAGAAAACCAGGTGAATTGAATATCTAGATGGGTGAATCCTTGAACTTTCTCGGGTTAACATTTTCTACTGATATGCAGTAGAAATATTTTCATTTTTTTAAATATTTAATATTATTTTAATATTTGATATTTTATTTTTTAAATATTTAATCATATTTTTCAAATATTTTTCAACTGATATTGAATCAAATGCTAGGCCTGCTGCTAGAAAAGATGGTAGATATTTTTTTTCTCACCACAGACTTATCTTACACATTTATAAATTTTCCTCTTGTCATTTCATTGAATCTGCCATTTTATTGATCCTAACATGGCATCTCTTCTTCTATCACTTTAGCACTCCTTCACGTATGAGTTTTATATAAATTATTTGGATAAGTTTTATTCTTTAGTACCTAGACTTTAAAATTTTAAGCGCGGTACTGCAGAGAAAGCTACGTCACAGTTGAAATGGTTAGATTTAAGTTCTATACTAACAGTGTCTTAAATCAAACTTGATGAGTGTAAATATAATAACGTACACTGCGCGGACGACAGTTTTTTTTAATGATGCGGGAGAAAAGTGAAATAAGTGTTGGACAAGGCAGTTAATTATTAACCATTAACTGTAAAGACGACAGAATGTATGAGTGTAAATAGAAGAGATATTCCAATACGTAAAATTTAAACAATGTTAAAGGAAGAAAGAAAAAAGAAAGAAAAAATTTAAGCGATAAAAAAACGCACATTCGAGAAAGACAATATTGAGAAGTAAAAAATTAAATATAAAAATAAATACAAAGCAAAAAAAAAAGAATATAATAAAACATAAAAATAAAATTAAAGAATAAATGTAAAAATATACGGAAGGAAAAGAAAATGGAAGGAAACAAAATTACTGACAGGTCGACACAGATAAGCAATGAGAAAAATACTAAAAAGAAAATGAATAAAATTCTTAAAAACTATTAAAAATCATGAAAAATACAACAAAAACAGAACTGGAGCAGGAAAAATATAGAAATGGAATTAAAAGATTTAGATGTACAAAAAAAAATAATAATAACGATTTAGGACAGCCAAAGATGTAAGTAACAGATCTGGGACGTTACGATCAAGCAAGTACAGAGAATTACCAGGACAGAATAGGAACAGTTGTCAGAAAATGTGATACCGAAATCCGAAGGACAATAGAAATAATGAACGCTGTCTTCCATCAATAAAACAGAGTATTCAGACGTAACAAAAACTCGTTAACAAGGACAAAACTCTTGAAGTGCTATGCAATTTGGACCATTTCTTAATTGCTGTTATTCTCAGGTCCGCCCTTACACGGGGTGGTAGCCCCTCTTAGGGTCCCAGTTATCAGTAAATAGTGAAAACCCAAACAAAAACAAAACAAGAAATAATTTTTCTGAAATCTTATATACTTTGAGAGATTGTATCTCCAACGCTAGCAATCAAAAATAACATTATTTTCTTACATTGGCTACAGATGCACCAACTCATTCGTAATTTAAAATGTCATTTCTCAAAATTTAGTGCAATTCGCGCACATATAAATAATTATATGACAAATAAACAAAATAAAATTAACATTAGAGAAATTTTAGTTGACAACGCAAGAATTTTATACAGGACAACCTGCAAAGACAGACTCCAAATTATGGAGGCAGGTGTAATTAAAGTGAAGCAGCCATATTAAATAAGTTGTCTTTCTCCATAAAAAGAATACTAGATAAAAGTTAATATGAATTTTATCAAAGTTACTGATAAAACAAACCAAACGTATTCGGAAATTTTAAAGATTTAATATAAAAAATTGATACATAGATAGAACTTATCCATATTATCTGTGATACAACGAAAGTCTGTCTGTGGATGACTAATATATATATATATATATATATATATATATATATATATATATATATATGGAAAGAGACGGGGAAGGGGACGAGAAACTGTGACATTAATACATAATCTTACTTAATAATGAAGAGTAACTCTCAGGATAACACCTTAATATTTTTCTTGATATAAGAAAAATTATTTATGGTTTTCGCACATATATATATATTTATACTAATGTATTAATTTCTCGAACATTCTGTCTGGTAAATGTAATTAATGCTGTTTAATTAAATACAGACCATTCACTAAAATAAATTGTATCAATGGAAATAATGTATAAACAGAAAATTATTAAATAATTCAACGTAATCCATTTCATTATATATATATATTAAGAAATGGACAAGGTCCGACAATTTATTTATTAAAGACGTTTTTATTTTTAACGTTGTTATTTATAGATACAAGTATTTAAGCAAATGCTCTGTTTATGATAAACAGTGTTAAATAACATTTATCGGCCTGAATGTCCGAGAAATTTTCATAGAAAACATTCGTTCTTTGACAGGATTCGAACCTGCATTATACTGGATTTCTGACGAACCTGGGCAAAGATCTTTCGGTATACAAGGTCGAAACCGTCAATTTATGAATCTCGACATTCATAACCTCTAAACTAAAAGAACCTTTAAGAAATGGACAAGGTCGAATAAAACATTCGTTGTTATTTATAGAATTTAAATGCTCTGTTTATGATAAGCAGTAAATATCTGCAGAATATAGCAGAGGTTAGCACGTCACGTAAATGACGTAAACGAATCCTGTCAAATATATTACCTTAAAACTTGTATCTATAAATTTTTAAAAAATGATTATTGCACACACAAACATATATATACTTAAATTTTTTTATCCGTGATTATTGCTTATTACATTTTTTTTTTTTTTGTGGATAGACATTTTTGTGTAGGCATTTTATTTCGGGAGAACTGAATATAATATCCACTAGGTTGGATATCAGTAAATGTTATCAAGGAAAATGTAATTTTCTTAAGGAATCCAACATGTGTTTTTTTATCCTGGGAAACCAAGTTTTAACATGTATTTGTGGTTGAATATTAAAGAACGCCTGGATGAAAAATGTTGTTCCAGGATAAATAAACACACGTCGGATCGCTTTCAAAAGGTAGATTTTCTTTAAAAAAATATTAACAGATATTCATCTCACTGTTTGAATAAAAAAACAATATCCAATAAAATGGCAGACCTCACCTGACCTTTAATTATAGTGATTTTCGAATGTGAAACAATCCGAAAAAATGGGGAACCCAGTAAGGATCGAACTCACTACTCAGTCGTAATTGTTCTAGCGAAACAAGCTTGCTAATCATTACAACACCTCGAGATGCCCACCCACCTTTATTCATATGAAAATAAAGACTTCGTGTAACGGCAAAATTGTCCAATTGATTGAACCGTTTTATATTAGAAATGATTAACTGTAATTATCCGATGTATTTCGATTACTTTTAGACTCTACATTGAAAAAAAAAGATATATTTAACTTAAAGTTGAAATGATGGTCCGACTTGCTGTTGTTATGGACTTGCTTCAGGAAAATAGTCTAGAGTTAGAGATTCGTCTCCAGCTGTACTAGTCAAGCTCTCTGCTTTAACTCGAGAAAACAGCTACCCGACCCCGTTTTATAAGAGGACTTCTTGGCCGCACCTGCTGTTATGATCTCTGATACCGTTCCCACTCTGCTGTTGCTTCTTTTTTAAACTTATTCACCGTTCTTTTCATGGTTCTTCAATGGACAAATATGGAAGCCAGAGTATAAATGTTGGTACCATGGTTGAAGGCCTGAATGATCTTTTTCCTCTCATCATTGTTCAGTTAGGAGGGCATAGTGTGGTAACACAAAACGATTTTAACCTGTTCTCTTTCTAGGTAAATAACTATATATATCTTACTTATTATAAAACGCAGATTGTGTGTGTGTGTGTGTGTGTGTGTGTGTGTGTGTTTGTGTGTGTGTGTGTGTGTGTAACGTTTATATATTGGATCGGATTTCCTACATTTTTCAACCGATTTCAACAAAACTTAACAGGACTACATAAAATTAGCTTTTGGTAGTTCTAACAGCGCCAAAAATGGGAAAAATATAATTGTTTTTGCACAAAATCAGTTTGAAAACATGATTAAGAGACATCGTGAAAATGGGAGGGGGACAACTCACATCGGGTTGTTTGTGTGTGGGGGTTCCTTTAAATATGGGAGCGGATTTCCTATATTTTTCAGCCGATAAAACAAAACTTCTCATTTTTTTTTTCTTTGGCAGGTAGTGTTTCTTATTCTCTTGCACACTTTTTTCTTTATTTTTAACATTCAGAATGCTTTCAAAATTCCATTTACAAGACAATTGTTTATAATAAAATTATATTCAATCGGTAGAGACTCATAACGATTGAAAACAATGTTTTTGTTTGGGTTTGACCAATTCGTAAAAAAAAAAAAACTAATTAAGACATGCGTGTCCGTCAACCTTAAACAATAATCTTTGTCAATTTTATTTTTCATTCTTTATGATGGCGGATACTTGATCTATCTCTTACTGTTATATCACCGGGTAACGCCGGTCTCTGCTGCTAGTATATATATATATATTTATATATATATATATATAATCATCCACACTGTTTGAAGTGACGAATACAGAGACCTGGTGCACCGAATGCCACAAGGTTCCCAAACGAACATCCGCAGGTTTTGAATTCAGAATTGTCCTTCTCTTAGACCAGTTGCCATCCAAGACTATAGAACCCAGTCTGTCCTGCTATTTTAGCCATAGCTGGAGGGAGAGGAAGAGCATTCATACCTTTCCCAAGGGTATTAGCACGTAAGTGAATGTAATGGATTCGACTGGAATTCGAACTCGGCTCTGCGATTCCTCAATCCAAGCCGCTATCCATTACTCCACCGTGCCTCCTCAAAAAGTGTGGATGGTCCTGCACAAGGCCTTCACCACTATAATCAAATCTCATGTGCCCGTGTCGGGCTGTCGGTTTCCTGGAAACTTATCTGCTTGACCTCATACGTCGAATCTCAACGGGAGAGTCGATTATATATATATATATA
The DNA here is from genome assembly GCA_903632075.3 of Acanthosepion pharaonis. NCBI lineage: Eukaryota > Metazoa > Mollusca > Cephalopoda > Sepiida > Sepiidae > Acanthosepion > Acanthosepion pharaonis. The sequence continues at coordinate 5,990,829 of CAHIKZ030001713.1, forward strand.
TATATATATATATATATATATATATATATATATATATATATATATATATATATATATATATAATGTGTGTGTGTGTATAAATACATATGTATGTATATAGAATAATATATATTTCTATGTATATAGAAATAATAATATCAACACACACACACATATATATATATATATATATATATATATATACAAACAAAATACTAAGGAACTCTGGATTATACACACAACGTGTTCTTTTTCTATTTTCTGCATACCTGCGCACTTATACATATATAAATATATATATATATATATATATATATATATATATATATATATATATATATATATATATATATATATAATTATTGCGACTGTAGTATAATAGCGATTACTAACCTCAAAACAAAAACAGTCTAGTAGGAACTTGTGTCAAAATATGTTACGTTTTTCAAATATCTATATACGTGTAACTATTATGAGAATACAGTACTTGCAGTGAATACAAAGAAGGCTGGGTCATAAATTACTGGCGGGAAGTCAATACATAGAGTATCTGCTTGAAGCCATGATAAATACAAGCATACAATGATATTCTTACCGTAAAGCACACCCTCTCCGCCTAATACATAATGTCCAGTATATTTTCAAATATTTAAATATCGACGGAAATATTATTGAGTCTGCGTAAAAAAATTAATCTTGATTTGTGTAGCCCTCTGTGTAGAGTTGAATGAAGACATTCATAAACTCGATAATTCAAAAATGCCTGTAAATGCAATGTCGTGATGTATTAATAACGAGATTCCCTCTTCCCTTAGAAATTTAGATTCAGCCGCCATTAAATATTATATTTGCAATACTTCATTATAAATTGATCCCAGTGTTTTTAAGGTCAAACATTTATTAAAATGTTGTGAATCCTTTTTTAAACTGTTGAATTTTTGTCTTTGTGCAAAATAGTCGAGAATTAGAAAGGTAGTAGTGTGTGAGAGAGAAGGAACAGAAGACTAGGTGGAGGGAAGATAGATGCCGAGTTTTATTAAATATTCATACACAGAACGGAATAACTTGAAGAAATCAAATACGACTCACATCCCAATCTAATATGGCTGCTTGCCATATTTATAAGTAGGAGCAGTCCATTCTTACAGTAGTAGTGACGATCAGGAAGTACACTGTGTACTAATCTACAATATATTCTATTTAAACGCTAATAATCTACAATTGTATATTTCGCAAATAGGAATTGAGTTTTATGACTTACTTCGAGAATTTCGAAGTTTAAAAATATTCTGTTTATTAAAAGTCATATTTTAATATTATTTTTTCTCTTCACTGATATTAAAATTTGGAACAGCAGATCATGTTAAATTGTTGAAATAATGTAATTTTCTATTCGCCAAAATAATTTAAATATGGCAATATCTTTAAAAAAATATATATAAGGATACATTATTTCATTTATTAACACACAAGCACACTTATAAGAAAAGGTGAATCAAAGCAAAGAAATTTCAAATGATTAATTAATATTTTGAATGCGTTTCGTGTCGTCACTTCCTTCACGTCTCATTTCTGGCTTCGTCAGGCTCCAGACGCGCACCAGAGACGGAAATGACGACGGACAATTTTCTGAAGTCCTTTTTTTTCTCCCTTTTTTTCAGTAGTCGTATTATCGTTCACGGAGTAACTTTGACGGAGATAGATACAGATAAGACGAATATCAATAGGCTGGCTAATAACCCTTAACAATAGATGTCCTGTCGCACACAGGTATCTGGGTGTGGCGAAGAATCTTTACGCTTATCTTGCAACCTTACTGACTGCCTACGCAAAATTTTTGGTCTTATAATAAAATGTAGCCAACGACAAAATTCAATTCAGGTCGTAATTTTTCAGTACTCCCTCGAGTGTAATTCTGAATAATGAGGACTATATCATGTCCTCTTTTATTTCAAAATAACATCTTTATTCACCTCGACAATCTCCCCACAGCCACCATATATATATATATATATATATATATATATATATATATATATATATATATATATATATATATATATATATATATATAAAAAAAAACTTTTTTTACTAACGGGTTTAGTACCTTGAGGAACTTTAGCAAAGGAAATGAAAAGTTCCTCAAGGGACGAAACGCATTACGAATGAAAAATGTTCCTTTTGTCTTATATTTATATTGTCTTTACAGATACATTTTATTTATGTCTGAATTTTGTCACACATAAATACGCAAAGGTAGGAGTGCTACACACACACACACACAAATAGATAGATAGATAGATAGATAGATAGATAGATAGATAAAGTGATGGTGAAGGAGAAATCGAAAGAGATCAAAAATCATATATATATGAAGAAATATAGTCTTAAGATATGCTATATTTATGGGATAAAGTACTTAATATCAGAGATAGAGCGTGTGCAAATATTATATATATTTATATATATAGAGAGAAATATATATATATATATATATATATATATATATATATATATATATATATATATATATGTATACCGGATGTAACAGTAAAATTATCCAAATCGTGTAAAAGCAAATTGTCCATTTGTTAGATTAAAATTTGAAATGTTTTATCATAGAAAGGATTAAAGATATCTTATTGGAATTGTCTGACGTTTTTAGATCACTATTAGACTCTACTTTGTGCAATCTTAACAAAAGCATCGTGATGGAATCGATCATAAACGAAAATAACATGTTCGTCTTTAATTAATTATATCTAAGTATCGGAAGCTCATAAAGTATAGAAACTATATATATATATATATATATATATATATATATATATATATATATATATATATAGTTTATGCAAAACTAGGTAATCCGTATGGGTAGACCCAAGGAGGATGATATGCAGAGAGCTCAATGTAAATTCAGAGCAAATATGTTTGAATAAAACAGACCACTATAAGGTTCCATGTAATAAGTTATTTCACCACAACCCTTTCAAAGGGCTCTGGATCATCAGACTTTACTTCCAAAAGTTGAAATGAAAAAAAAAATAATAAAAAAAAATAACTTGATACATGGAACCTTAAAGTGATCTGTTTTTATTCAAACAAATATATATATATATATATATATATATATATATATATATATATATATATATATTATTCCAGGATCATTTTCAACATATTCAATATTATCTTCGTCCTCTCTAGCCTTCTAACTTTCTGTCCTCGAGTAACAAGGAGCCTCTGTTTTCATTCTCAAATATTATGTTTTCATTCTCAAATCTTCTCACAGACGCGCCGTCGCCTCCTTTTGTCTGTTCTACAAATACTTTCATGGAAATTGCTCCGAGGAGCTGCATTCGCTGGTTCCCAGACGTCATGAGTTCCAGCGCCCTACGAGGCTGGCATCCCGCTCTCACCCATTCACTGTCGAAACTCCTAAATGTAGCCGTCTCTTCTACTCTAATAGCTTCATGTCTCGCACCTCTCGCCTGTGGAACTCCCTTCCCTTTTTCTGTTTCCCCGTGAGCTATAATCTCCAGCTATTCAAGTGTAATGTCAATCGACATCTCCAGTTGCCTTGATTTATCCACTACCCTCATCCTTTCTTATATCACTTCTATCTGATCTTGCTCTAAATTTTCTGTAACCCCTTGCGTCCTAGTGGCTTCCCGCCTTGCTTAGGGTGAAATGCTTAAAAAAATTTTTTTCACTGCTCTTTGGACTGTTAAAGCTGAACATTTTCTCTCACATGCCAAACGTCCTATGGATTGATCATTCCTAATTGATCTGTTTAGATCAAATTTGAAATGATGATGCCTCTTCCTGTTGTGATTTCCAGATTCAGTTATCCTCTCTATTGTTACCTCTTTTGTAAACTTATTAACCGTTTTCTTGATGGTTCTTGAATGAACTTTGAAGCTAGAATATGAATGCTGGTACCATTTCTGAAAGCCTGAATGATCTTTTTCCTCTCACCATTGCTCAGTTGGGAAGACATAGTGGGGTTGGCACAAAACAATTGTAATCTGTTCTCTTCCTAGCTAAATAATTCCAAGGTCTTTTCCTGTGATTCTTACGACAGATGGCATCAAGATGGTTAAAAACGTCATAGCGGAAAATCTTGAAGAAATTAGCTCAATTAGTTTAGTTGGTTTTTAGATATCAACCATTTTGAAGGATGGACAATTACGCTGTTACAGGTTTGGAACAATTTTGCGTTACAGTCCGTTTACATACATACATACATATATATATATATATATATATATATATATATATATATATATGTGTGTGTTGTGTGTGTGTGTGTGTGTGTATATGTATATATGTATGTATGTAAGTATATGTGTGTGTATGTGTGTGTTTGCGTGTGTGCTTTAAATTTCCAGTTCCGCCAAAAAAAAAAGCAATCGAGTAACTAAGATAAAATGTAAAACAATACGCTAAGTAGAGGAGACAAATAAAATAATTCCTTTCCTAAAGAGCCAGGAATTACCTACCTAGGTTTCACCTAAAAGGATCTTCAGAGTGAATTAGCCAGTTCACCATTACTTTCAATACAAACAATTATTTTTATTTATGGATGACTTTCGCTGACTTTCGCAATTAATTTCGATTATTCCTCAATTTATTTCGAAGATATAATGGAAAAAAAAATTGGGGCAAAAAAATTACGTAAAAATCGACGAAAATAATCGACATAATTAAAATTGGGGATTCCAAAATTTCAGGATTGCACATCTGGATTCGGCGCAGAATGATTTTAAATTGCTCATGAAATCGAGCTGATTCCAAAATGGTATGATATGTTGGGCTACTTACTGCCTGTAGAAGTAAAGATTGAAAAAGTGTGACAGAGGGACACACTGCCATTCGCATTAATCATTATCTATCTATCTATCTATCTATCTATCTATCTCTCTCTCTCTCTCTATATATATATATATATATATATATATATATATATATATGGTTGGATTCATGTGAGTTTGTGACCCTGGGTTTCACGCTTATGCGATCGTCAGACAAAGTGTATAATTTTTTAAAAATTTCGGTTTATGTAGATTGCGTGTATTGGTGTTATTATGGGAGGGGGGAAATGGTCGTCGTAATGTCACTCATGCTAACGCAAACATGGATGCATGTACGTACACCCGATGAGGTATGCAGACACACATACACACTCGCTCGTCCGCCGGGGCTCATACAGATATAAACATATGTGAACAGTGTAGGATTTGACATATGTATGTATATGGGTGGTGTTGTTTCAATACATACGCATTTGTATGTTGAAATTCAAAGATCGGAAGTGTAGCGAAAATTTCTAGTGAGAATCTCATGCATGTATACATGTCAGCAATCAGAGCATTTTTCTATTTTTTCGCTGAATAATATTTCCTCGCATGCACGTATATACGTCCGGTGGGGTCTGTGTAAAATTATGATAGGTATTTTTATCTATCATAGTTTTACACATTATTGCTATTATTTTTATTTTTAATTTTTTAATAGTTTATTTGTTATTATTTTAAAGCATATATATTTATATTTATATACACACACTTTTCACACACACACACACACACACATATATATATATATTCATCATATATATATATTCAAAACTTTAAAATAAGTTATTTAATTTCTTAATTTTATTTTTTTCTTACATACATATATAAATCACGCTTATTTTTAATAGCCAATTATACTTTTTTAAATTTAAAACTGTAATCCCAGCATATTATGTAACTACACCAACATTGTGATATTAAAATTGCTCAACGATCAGTTCATACTCAGCTCCTGAAAATTGTGTTGAGGTGTAACATATGTATATTTGTCATATATATATATATATATATATATATATATATATATATATATATATATATCAATGTGGCATTAATTTGGTTTTGGCTAGGTTTTTATATAATCTCGTTCAGATTCAAAACTCATTTTCAAATTCAGATACGAAAGAAAATTCCTACCCCGATACCACATTACCAACTGATAAGCTCCTATCATCCATACCCAATAAACTATATTTCAGTTACTAAAATTCACTCCCGAAGAAACCTATAAAAATAAAATTAATTAAAAGAAATTAATAAATAATAGAAAAATAAATATTTAAATGTAAAAACTCAAGTCCAGGTCTAAATTTGGACAGTTTCTCCACACTCTGTGTCCAGAAAAGAAATCATTTGTTCGAACACCGGAATCACTAATTAAAAAAATTAATCGCAGTACCTAGACGGTCGTTTTTAATGAAACATGTATAAATGAAGGATTTCTGCCTAAATACGCAAGAATTATATATATATATATATATATATATATATATATATATATTATGAATTGGGATCCAATATGGATTCGAATCCCACAGATTGATAGGATACTGAACAAATAGGAAACTTGTTTTTAGATTTAACATGTTTCGCTTTGACTTAAGATTCATCAGAAATGGATGAGAATTATAAGTCTATCATTTTTTTTTTTTTTTGTCTTTTTTATTTCTATTGGTTAAGTAGACCACACATGTATTTGTTTTGTCAGATAGCTTTCGTGACAAATATTTTGTATTTTATGGGTTTTCTTGTATTAATTGATTCACTTGACTTCAAGAGATCTTGTATTGTCAGGTGTCGTCTGTTTGTATAATTTTTGTGCGTTCATTTATCGTAATTGTAGATAGTCTATGCGAGATTTGTTTGAGAATGTATGTATGTCTAGTAGCGAATTTTTTTCTCGTAGTGGCTGTATGTTTATAAAGGTAAGTTTTGTGTGACAGTGAAAAAATTTAAGTTACACCGGTTGTCGTTGTAGTTGGACTGACCTTAGATACTTTAAGTATGAATTTTATAAAGATTGGTGTTAAAATAGACTGTGATTGGCGTGTGTTATATAGATTTGTGTAAGGGATTGTGCACGTGCATATGTATCAGCATAGGATCCCATTAATAATGATATTGGCACTTAGATGATATCTAAATAATTCTACATCTATTTCCTTTTATTTCCCCTTTAAATGGTAAAAAGACACAACCCATGCTGTTATAAATATTCATGTGATAAAGAAAGCAATATGTCATACATGATTGATCTCGGATGAACATAAGAATAATATCGACTGATGCGTTATTTGTCGAATTTTTGTTTTTTATAGAGGAACTTTCTCGCCACACTCTACATCAGTGGTTCTCAAATAGATGCAACGGAAAAGAATAGCAGGTGAGGCAGAATTATTGAAAGACAATTACTTTCCTCTTTGACAGGAATATGTCTTCGCAAATGACGTAGATGATAAATCCGGCCCGCACGAATATCCACTGGGAACACAGAAGAACCCAGCGGCAGCTCATATTTCCGTTAGGAATTATTACATGTAAGACCTTCTGCCTCGTTGTTACTTTCACACTGCTTGTGTGGCATACATGTGTTATAGTTTTTCAGTGTAGGATACATGTAAATATGAGAACAAAGCATGTTTTTTATTGCTTTTCTTTCAGCTTTTCCGTTCCATCCGTGTATTAAGGTGTTATTATATCATTGATAAAATCATGTCTATAATGGGGAAACACATTCCTTTCTTCCATAGCTCAATCATTATCTGTTGATTAACACCAAATATTATCAACCTCGATTACCTGCATTCGATCGCATTTAATCTCCTGGGTTCTAGAATGATTTAGATTTTGACTTGTAAAGATAAGAGTGACTAATGTGGAAACTTGCAGTGAACTTTTTTCATACAATCTGAAAGGGATTAGTTATGTTTGTGACTACGTTTTAAATTGCGGACAAACGATTTTCATATTTTCTTAACGAATATTCGTCTGCAGTGGCTTGTTAGAAATGTGAAAACAGCAAAAGATATTTGAAAATATAACTGATGGTAATGATAATGCTTATATTAACCGGTTCTCGATAAGGCAACATTTGCCATTCCTTGACCGAGCAGTAATTACTAAATTCCTATGAAATGTGTCAAAAAATATTTCTTTTAAAACAGTTTTTAAGAAAACAGGTCTCTCACATCCAGTAACTCTTATCGTGCATTCCATTAATAAGGCCTAGGGCTACGTCACAGTGAATCACTGAAGTTAAGCAATGTCGATCCTGGTCAGTGCTTAGATGTGTGGCCTCTTGAAAAGACCAGGTGTTGTAATCTTGGATTTGCTGGTGGGGTAATGTATAATGATTAGGAATTGTTAATCGGAGAGCCGGCTTCCAAATCCAGTTGTGTTCGTTTACGCGCAAATAGCCTTGGGGAAAATATGAACCCACCTCTCCCCGCAATCATGAGCTAATTAAAGATACTTGTATTACTAAAATATTACTACCACCCAAAATAAAATACAGTTGCGTACAAAATATTTAGATTTCGATATTAAATAATGTATAGAGTTTGGTATGGTGCTAAACAATAAAACCAACCAAGCAAAATATTTTATGTATTGATGTGGGTTTTCTTTCCTAACCTTTTACTTGAAGTGGTATGGAATGCTAACATCTTGATGATGTCATTATTTTCTCTTCGAACTATATGTGCTATCCATTTTTATCATTGCTGATCTTGGTAGTCTTCAAGTAATGGGGTTTCTTTTATGTTGTACAGTTATTTCTGACTCTGTAACACCATTGCATATTGTGCAGAAAAGTATGATCTTCACCAAAGCCCCCAGATTTTACTCACTGAAAACATTTTTCACTAATGATATTTGGGAGCTATTTGTGTACAGTTGACAGTTTAGGAATTTATGACCGGGTTTGGCGCCAAATATGACATCAATATTAATCGAGGTTATTTATGAACATGACTCGAGTTTTCAGATTAATATTTTGGTTTCATATCAATTTGGCCTTATTGTATGAAACTACATCTGGCACAAACTATTTTATGTTCAATTTCTTTAGAGTACACATTAAAACAAATATGTACGTTGAAATGGCGCTTTGAAGAAGAAAAAAAATCTGTAACTGTTGCGTATGTAATGTCCTGGTTGAGGATATTAACGAGGCTATGAATTTAGCCCCATCCATTAATATGACTTGAATTTCAGCAAGAAAATGTCCGATATGATACATCGAAATCAAGCCTGACAGAGTGCGGAAATGTAAACAGCGCCCTCTGGAGTTAATTCAAGATAACAGACACGAAGAATGATGGAAATTCTAGAATGTGATAGGAACTGAATATATTGACTGTTAAAACGCATGCTAAAGTTGTATGTAGATATTAAATGTATAAAAACAGGTTGCCATAAAAGATAATTTTAGCAGTTTTAGCAGGTCGATGTGAAGAATATTCTCAAAGGCAATGTACGTCTGCTGTTGCATACATTAAGAATCAATAAGAAAGCGTCTGTAACTTGTCAAGATTGTTCTTGGAGAATACTGACGTGGTTTCACGTTTCCACTATTATTTTTCTTTATCGAGATCATAATTCCAGTCAACTGGCCCTTGTCTATTGAAGTTCATATGTACTTTGATATATCTTATTAGAAGTAGATCATATTCCCTTTGGTAGATCTTAGTTCATATGTACTTTGATAGGTCTTAGTTCATATGTACTTTGATAGGTCTTCGTTTATATGCACTTTGAAAGGTCTTCGTTTATATGCACTTTGAAAGGTCTTCGTTCATATGCACTTTGAAAGGTCTTCCAATGAATGATCATTAACGAATAAGGAAACGTACGAAACTATGGAATGAGCACATCATAGAACTCTTACATGGTATTTGAGAATAAAACTTTACAGTACTCTTCGGAATGAACCGACACGCAAATATTAAAAATCTGAAGTAAGAACAATAATGCCCAACGAAAAGAAGAAGAATGTGGCAAGTTTGGGTTGAAAGATCTTATAGATCTACCCCCCCCCACGAGAGTTTCATGTGGCACAAGGCCGAGTTTAATGTGGGTTTCCCGAGCCCGTAGGTTCGGCTAAAAAATGCCCGTAGAACCCGTATAAACGGTATCGGGTTGGTCAACCTCCCCGAACGAGACTCTGCCCTTCGGCGGAGCCTCGTCCGGGTTCCTCTCTGCTCAGAGGCAGAGAGTTCGACCGTCAAGCCGAGAAGCTCGGCTTGATTCGGTATCTGAGATAACTTTGCGATTGCATCTGTTAGTTATTTCTGAAGATATAAATGAAACATACAATCGTGTCGAAATACCGTACGATCCAATTTGACTAGAAAATGGTAAATGAAAAATTTGTGACATAACAAAACTAAAAGTTAAGAGTCCAGTAGAAACAGCTCGGAAATACAGTAGAAACTTGGTTTGGGATCAAGGACTACAATACCTTAAGCCTTTTTTATAAGAATGCTGTCAGAACGAGGAATTGAAATTAAGGAAGATATATAGTTGTGTTTCATTTGATTACGCAAAGCAACGATATAAAGTAGAACGAAAAGAAAATCTACCAAATCTAAAAAAAACTTGATAGGTCTTAGTTCATATGTACTTTGATAGGTCTTAATTCATATGCACTTTGATAGGTTTTCCAATGAATGATCCTTAACGAAGAAGGAAACGTACGAAACTCTGAAATGAGTACATCATAGAACTCTTACATGGTAATGGAGAATAAAACTTTACAGTACTCTTCGGAATGAACCGACAAAGAAGTGAAATAAAACAGGCAATCAGGATCGGCAGCAAAAAGAACTTAGATTGCAAATAAGCAACGAATTAATGTAATAAATCAAAGTAGAAACTGCGGCCATCTAAGAGGGCAATTCCACAACGGATTTATTCAAGCGTAACAGCGAGATGATTCTAAGAATATTAGGATCTCACAAAGGATTTATAATCGGCAGATATAACCATGGCTAAATAAGCCATCCATCTGAAGTTGGCTTGATATCAGTTTCCGTAGGAAACTAAAACAAGTAGAAATCTTTCCAAATCCAGCCAACATAAAACTCTAAATATCTACGAAAAGAGAACGGAAAAAGCGACTCCGAAATCTGGAAACACATTGAAACAGCGAAAGATGCATTCCACAATTTAAGCAAAGTATTAAGAAAGAGGAAAATCTCGTTCGAAGAAAAAGATAGATGTACTTAATTTTTGCAATATCTCTCATCCTATATTGCAGCGAATGCTAGAAAAGCTTATCACAGATGAAGAAATGGCTTACGACAACATAAATGTGTTTCTACCGAAGGGTCCTAAGAACACCATGGATTGAACATCTGAGCAATTTCGGAGTTTTACAGAAAATGGAAACATAAAGGCACATTCTTAACCTCGGTAACAGTTGAAATTTCTAGGTAACATAATGAGGAAAGTGGGCTTAGAACATTTGACACTGACAGGAATTATTGAAAACAAGTCGGACAGAGGAAAGCAGCGAATAACCTACTTAACATGTTTTTGTAAATGGGTGACAGAACAGGTACTATGAGATAGAAAAAGAGAAATCTGAACTCAGAGCGACAAAAACAGTAATCTCAGGAAGGTCATGATCTCTTCCGTCCTGAAAGACAACGGCACATAGAAGAAGAGTAGTTCGATGAACTCAAGGTCAATGGATTACTTGGTATACGGATTTATATCCTAAATTTCACTGAAGGTTCGAGAGCCACTCAAGGTAAATTGTTAAAATCTACAAAATAGTAGTTTTTAATGAGGTGTGTGATATGAATCGAAGAGAGAGAGAGTTAGAAGAAATTAAAATTATGAGAACGTCGAGAAAAAAATTAATTATACCGGAATATCCAAGTCGATCAATTTTCTCAACGCTGAAAAAGTAACCAAATGTGAATGAAGAGGTTCAACTACATATTAAAAATAAAAAGGCCACTTTGAATGTGGTGTAATGGTTTAGAAATTAAAATTATGAGAATGACGAGAAAAAATTAATTTTTACTTAAGTTATCCATTAAATATACAATCGAGGCGAAATACCGGAATATCCAATCGATAAATTTTCTCAGCGCTGACAAAGTAACCAAATGTGAATGAAGAGGTTGAACTATATATCAAAAATAAAAAGGACCACTTTGATGTGGTCTAATGTTTAGCAAGCTTGTCTGGCTAGATCAATTACGCCTGAAAAGTGAGTTCATTCTTAACTCGATGTCTCATACTTTAAGCCTTGCGCCACATCTAAGCTACGCTTAGAAAATTACTTCAACGAAACCAAAATTTAAAATTCTAGTAGTAACAGTCCGGTATCACGTGTGAATTTGTTCCACAAAATTCTACTTCGGAAAGAGCTGACGACGAGGATGATTCGACTGCGTGGAAGCGACATAGCGTGTCTTAGCTGTAATTGCCTCAACAGATGCGAGTAGACGTTAGCGTTATAGTTCATCTAAATATTTGCCATGGAAATAGCGATAAACTAACAGCGGAGATGCAAAGATGCGTCTGAAAGAAAGAATGTGTCTATTTAAAAAATGAGACATCGGCCTCAAGACCACGTAACCTATTTTAAACACTGTCGAAGCTGAATTATGAGATTGGATCAACTGCAGCTAAGATATGGATGCATGTATCACAAATCAGACATTTGTAAAGTTAAATGCAGGTTATTGGGAGGGATGACAGTTCCAAAAGTGTGTTAAGCACTGAAATTCAAATATGTAGGTTATGTTCAGATCAGACGATTGAATATTTAGGCACAGAAATTCGAAAGTACTTTTATGAAACTGAGTCAGATAACATTAGAAACGAGGAAAGGAATGCTGGAGTATTATGCAATATTTACGCCCTTACGAGGTCTGATGGGGAAAAAAGGATCTGGACTAGAGCTTTATAAAGAATCTACATTTAATCTCATTCTAACGATTCCCCTCAAGCACTTTATCCATCGTCGTTTACATTGATGAACGCATTCCCAGAAGTCTTTTTGGGGGATAGCGAGCCGCTGCCTCGTCGCGTTCACTTGAGTTTCTGCCATGTCTTCAAATCTTATTCCTTTCAAGTGGGATTTAGTTTTTGGAAAAAAGAAACAGTCGAATGGACGAGATCCTGGGAACATGGTGATTGTTGGATTGATGCGAAGTTGTCTATAGTCTAAAACTGTCAAACAAGCCATTGTCACAGATGTGATATGGTAAGACTACCACATTCTACACACTCTCCTCCCAACCACAGTTATAAACCAAGGAAGAGAGAGAGAACCTTATAATCTAGTGTGTAAGTGCGACATATTTCAAAGTCAGTCATTACCAAGCGGCTTCACTCTGCATACTTTAGGCCCGTTGCCATAATAACCCTCCAGATACTTATTTATCATTTCATACAAATGAAGAAGAGGAAAGCCGATTCTAACTTAATTGAAATGACTGAGCGGATGGATTGAGAGTTATGTAACACAACGTCTTATTTAAAAAAAAAACACACAGAAAGTTGCGGAGAAGCACGATCACGCATAGAGTAATAGCTCGCTTAGAGAGATAATGAAAGAACAAATAAAAAGAGAAATAATAAACCAGTTTTATCTTACTCTTTTTCTTCTTTATGTGCTTTGTCCCTTCAGGGCGTAGGTGTTCATGGCTTTACAAAACCCACTGTCCATTGTAGCTCTTAATAAACCTTATCCTGTTATTTCTCCTAAGCCCTGTTCCGACATCCTTTTAATCACCGTCACTAAGTATTATAGTCCTGGTTAGGACCAAGGAAAAACAACACGAACACAAGAGTAGAAATAACGAAAGTATATTACACGAAATAATAATACAAGATGTGGAAGGTGTTAGTATGACTGTCAGTCTGGTTTGGAGTGAACTACTATCGGCTCCTCGCCTCGATTCGATATTTACTTGCCCCCCCCCCACGAGGGAAAGATGTGGCACAAGGCCGAGTTTTACGTGGGTTTCCCGAGCCCGTAGGCTCGGCTAAAAAATGCCCGTGGAAACTGTAAAAACAGAATCGGGTTAGTCAACCTCCCCGAACGAGACTGCCCTTCGGCGGAGCCTCGTCTGGGTTCCTCTCTGCTCAGAGGCAGAGAGTTCGACAGTCAAGCCGAGAAGCTCGGCTTGATTCGGTATCTAGCCATCCCCCACGAGGGTTGCATCTGGCACAAGGCCGATTTTAACGTGGGTTTTCTGAGCCCGTAGGCTCGGCCAAAAAATGCCCGTAGAACCCGTATAAACGAGATCGGGTTGGTCATTTCTCCCCGAACGAGATTCTGCCCTTCTGCGGAACCTCGTCCGGGTTCCTTTCTGCTCAGAAGCAGAGAGTTCGACCGTCAAGTCGAGAAGCTCGGCTTGATTCGTCCCTCTCTCTTGAGAGGCGTAATATACATAGTGTTAGGAAGAGTTCATTCTGTAGTTATAGGTAAGGACCCATGGCACTAAGTATGTCATCCATTGTTTTCCTCCGACCCTCCTGCCCTCTGTCTGGGTAGTGAGTATCAGATTTTCCACGCCATCCTCTCTCATTATAGGCCATCTTCAACAGTCTTTTCTTGGTGTTAAGTTGTGGAATCTTCCACAAAATTACACGAAATAATAATACAAGATGTGGAAGGTGTTAGTATGACTGTCAGTCTGGTTTGGAGTGAACTACTATCGGCTCCTCGCCTCGATTCGATATTTACTTGCCCCCCCCCCCCACGCAGCCTTACCTATTTTTAGGAAATGCACTCTTCCTATCTGGTAAGTAAAATTCTACTTTCATACAATATAACAAGTATTCATTGGTCAATCACCTCCAATCTAGCTTGCTGATTGGTCAGTTCCGACCAATCAAACCGCCTGCACGCGACCAATCTGTTTTCCCGCTCATATGCTAGGAGCCACTTGACCATTATATAAACCGAACACATGTGAACTTTTCGAGTTGTAATTACCAAGTTTCAAGATGTAACCTTCACCGACTCCCGTCTTAGTCATTGCTGACCAGACGTTAAAGATAATTACCAACATTCACGAACTCTGAAATCACTCCTGAACTTTTACCAACTTTGCAAACTCACAATTCCAAACTTTCTTAATATGAACTCAGGTACAACTAATGCCTAATCAAAAGGACACGATGTACATCAAAAGATTAATAAATCTAATTGTTATGTTTTGGAATCATTCAGTTCAGTTTTGTATTTTATTCTATGTGCTATTTACGTCAAGTATAAATTGCATTGGATTTCACGCATTGTCCTTAAACTCATCTTTCCTAGCCCTAGTTAAATATTGGCAACTCAATCACTACAACGATGATAATACAACAGTTACATATTTGATGATCCCGTCGGAAATAAACAACAATGGTAACCCTCTCACTACAAAGTATTAGCCGAATAACTTTCGGTAAAAAACCTGTAAGAATGGATACAATAATCAGAAAATATACATTATTTCTATTATTTCTACGAAGACTATTGTTTTTATCTTTGTCGTTACCATAACGAGTTGGCCGTTGTACACTGCGACCTTTATCAGGTGTTTGTAGATTCTTACAACCTTTAAAGCCGGACTATATTTTGAGCTGAGGTATTGTAAGTATTTACGTTATCTGAATTCTTCTAACTATTGTCCTTATCTTTATTGTCAAATTCACGTGTCGACCGTTGTACGCTTCGGTCTTCTTCAGGTAATATACGTTGAAATTTCGTATCGAATCCTTTATATGGTGTACTACTGGTGTAGATTCTTCTAGTTCCACGTGTTATACCTTTTTTATGACCCAGTAGATAAAAGCATTGTTTGAAGTCATCCAGCCACTTGACCCAAAGAGTTGTGAGTTCAATACCTGGCCACAGCAGAGGTGAACAAAAACTTGGAGCGTTGAGTTATTAAACGGAGATTAATGAAATTGTGATAGCCAGGAAAGGAAGAGCACGTGGAATTAGAACAACATACCTCGTTGGACGAAATACAGTATTCGGTTCGAAATTCCGGCGTATATCACCTAAAGAAGGCCGGAGCGTACAACGACCGAAAAGTCGTGAATATTATAATAAAGATCACGACAATAATCCGAACAATGTAAATAGTGTAAATGAATTTTAAAGTATTTAAAATTGGAAACTTTGTTTAATATGCGGTGGTCGATTGTTCTCGTCACGCTGAACATGCTTAGGGATATCTCGGCTAGTTAGTAATATGTTATTGATCCGTTATAATATAGGTAGTGAACAAGAACTATATCGCTAGAAATTATCAGCTGAAAGAAATAAATATGCACACATTTTGAAATTCCCTGTAGGTTATTCGGATAGACAAACACCTAACAAACCAAAACTTTGTGATAACGAAAACAACTATCCATCTTTACGGCTGCGAATATTGGATGATTTCCACAAAGATGAAGAAGAGACTCGAGGCGACAGAGATGTAGTTCTACAGGAGGATGATAAGGTTATCATAGACCGAGCGTGTGAGCAACGATGAGATCTGAAGTTTTGGGGACACATAATGAGGAAGAAGGGTCTGGAGAATCTGATACTCACGGGTCGAATCTGATACGCATGGGTCTAGGGAAAGAGAGATAAGCGAAAATAACGCGTGACGTATCTGGCGGGCTTAAGCAAGTGGGTGACAGAACGTGATCTCTAAGCAGAGAAAAGCAACTTGTTAAGAGCTGCAAGGGATAGAGGGAGGTAGAGAGCCATTATCGCCTACGTCCTTAAAGGACATGGCACATAAAATGAAAAGAAAAAGTCTGCATGTAAATCATGACATCTCCACACTCCATAAATTACGACATAAGTAAAATATGCGTCATAGAAAATAATGCTTATGTTTATATCACGTAGATACACCGGTTCTCGTCCAGTTACAGAAGTTAAACAACGTTGAATCTGATCAATATTTAGTTGGGTGACCTCTTTGGAAAAGTAGACGCTGTAAACTTGGATGAGCGGGTGGTGTCATGGATACCGACACTGGATGAGAAATGAGGGAGGTGTTCGAATTCTAGGCGGGTTCGTTTCATTCACTAATCGGAAAATCGCCAAAGCGTGTCATATCCCCACGGCCAACACGTATTGGGTCAAAGTGGCAGGCTATTGGGCCTTTCGTTCCTCATAAATCTGGTGAAGGCCAGCAATGGACTTTCAAATGATAAGAAGAAGAAGAAGAAGAAGAAGGAGAAGAATGAGAAGAGTAGGAGGAGGACGAAGGCAAGGAGGAGGAAGAAGAGGAAAAGGAAGAGTAAGAAGAAGGGGGATGAATAAGAATAGGGGGATGAGGGGGAATACGAAGAAAAAGGGCGTCGAGCTTCTCCTCTTTTTCTTCGTCAAGAAGAATGAGACGAGGAAAAGAAGGAGGAGGAGGAAACAGAAGAAGAAGAAGAAGAAGAAGAAGAAGAAGAAGAAGAATTGAACTGTTTAAATATAAAATAACGGCAAAACGGTACATAAAAAATAATTTATATATCTACAACCATTTTTTTTCTTTTCACGAACTATAGATGGATACAGGAGGAAACTGATTCGTTTAAAGAAAAATACTGGTAACTTTTGCCTACACCTCATATAAAATCCGATATTTTCTTCTGAATATATTTTGAACAAATTGTTTCTATACAATTAATGCAGTTTTCTCCACCAGAAAAAAAAATGCTGAAACAAAACTATTTGTTAGGCACATAAGGAGAAATCTATTCAAATATTCATTGTGTCAATAACGATATTTAATTTAGAATCTCCTCAACAAAATAAAAGCGATTGTTTTGAATGCTTTATAGCAAATATAATTTGTAAAATTCTATTAGCAAACACGAGCTTCGAACAATCTGTATATGTTTGTATAGATAAAAATACATCTAAAAGTAAAAATACATTAAAAAAAAAACTGTACAATAAACACGAAGTGTGTACAGAATTATATCCGTTATCTCCATTATGAAAAAAAAAACCTTTCAAATTTCTAGGATGATTTGTGTTGTGCAATAATTGCGTATTTTCAATAATAACAGTAGCCGTAATATTGTTTACATCAAAGTGTACTTTTTTTTCCATACTTTTCTGACTCATACCTTCTAAAACTGCTGGTCGTCTAAAGCACAGATATGTTTTATTGATATCCCTCAGTTATTGAATGCATTACAATCGGAGATAATATATTTCAAAATAATATACAAATCTTATGACATAAAATGATAAATATCTATTGAGACAAGTAAATTCGCTATTCAGTGCAAGGTAAATATGTATTTTCTTACGACATGTCAACGGGACAAGCACTATTATGTACAAGGTAAATCATTTTTTTTTAATGTTTTTCAACGAAATAACTAGTATGCTTCCTTACTGATTATCACTGAGACAAGATAACGTGTTATTATATAAAAGGTAAATAGATATTTACCTTTTGGTATTCAACGGGGCAAGTAAAGTGTTATCATATACTACATAAATATAACCTCTCGGTATTGTTTCAACGAAACAAATAAAGTGCTGCTTTTCAACGAGACAATACACTATTATATATAGGGTAAATATGTATTTTCTTGCTAAATTTCAACCAGACAAGTTCTATTATATACAAGGTAAATATGTTTTTCTTTATGATTTTCAACGAAACAAGTGCTATTATGTACAAGGTAAATATAATATTATATGCTTGTTGTCAAGGATACAAGTAAAGTGCTAATAAGTACAATGTAAATTGATGGTTATGGCGTAATTTGTCGAACGACTTTGCGTACTGTTGGAATTTCTCAGCAACCTTGATATATTTGGGAAAGACATTAGAATAATCAAGAACCTATACTGGCAGCAAACGGCTTTCATGCAGATAGAGAATGATTTCAGCAGATATACAAAATTAGAAAGAGGCATAAGGCAAGGATGTGTCTTTTCACCAGACTTATTCAGACTGTACGTTGAGGAAATTCTGAAAGAATAGGAAATCCTATCGGGATTCATCATTGTCGGCTACATTCTTAACAACATAAGATAAGCAGATGACACAGTGCTGATAGCAGACACGGAGAAAATTACAAAGTCTCGTACAGAATGTGTTGAAAGATTGCGAGAAGGGTCTAAGCATAAACTACAAGAAGACAGAATGCATGGTCATCAGTAAAAGGATAAGCTCGAAATGCGATTTACAGGTCGGGGACACTAAAATCAAACAGGTGCGGAAATTTAGATATCTGGGAAATCTACTGACAGAAGACGGTAAGTGCAACGCTGAGATACGAAGACGTATTGGAATGGCCAAAAACGCATTTCAAAAGCTATTAGGTTGGTGCAAAAATAATGACGTAATAATGTCGTTTTTGACGTATTTTTAACGTCAAAAAACGACATTCTTACGTCATTATTTTGCACCAACCCAATAGAGTGTTACGAGACAGGAGGATTTCGTTGGTACCAAAGAAAAGAGTACAGATCTGCTACTTAGGAAGCTTATACCTAACTTCAGGAACAGACAGATGAAAATTCGGGGACACGTAAGGAGGGCTTGGAGAAACTGATACTCACAGGGCGAATAGAGGGAAAGACAGACAAGGGAAAGCAAGACGTGAGTTATCTAGCGAGCTTAAGCAAGTGGATGTCAGAACAGTTTCTGGAAGAAGTAGCAAAGGAACAAAACTTATTGAGCGCTAAAAGGGATAAGGGGAAGTGGAGAGCCACGATCGCCTAAGTCCTGAAAGGACACGGCACTTAAAAGATTCACAGAGTTTTTTTTTTTTTTTAATCTGAATATCAAATATCTGATTATTTATCTGGACTATTCAGCAAGTTTTTTTTTTTTTTTCTGGCAGGACTAGAAGAATTACTGTTTTTATGATTCCTGGTGTTATTTGAGCTTTTTGGATTGATCGATTCATGCATTTGTTTTGTTTTTATAGTTTATCAACATTTGGGAATTTATTTAAAGTCATAAAGTATTTTTAGAGTGTAAGAATTTAGTGGGGATAATGAGTTCTACTGATACATGTTCTACTAAAAACCCACAACTAGGTGGAGAAGTGTATTCATACATTCTGCAAAAGGTCTTTGCACGTAAGTGAATATACCGAACCCGATGCGAAATCTGAACTCGGTTCTCTGATTCCAAATTCCAACCATAATCCATGACACCAACCATACCGACAAAATTTCAGAGATTGGTAATTCCAAGCGGTTAACCAAATAGGTACTGACAAGACTCAACGTTGCTTAAATTGGGCTATCATACCAGATCGGTGTTTCAACGTGATTTGGCCGATCCCAAAATTATTTGGGTGGCAAAAAATATTTTACAGACTTCTGTTAACAAAACATGTATACAAGTAAAGTATCTTTATTATTTGAAGTTGTAGAAGGATCAACATATATCGTAGCTAGAAAAAGTAAATGTTGTTGCTCTCCAAGTTGGAAGTGAAGGAGAGAGATGTGTTCGTTATTTGCGCCATCTGTAATTCTAGGCTATGGGTGATAAGATTACAGGTTCAAATGAGTTAATTCCATCGACATATGAAATAATGTAGGACAATCAACTAAGGCTGATGATAATTTTGTTTCTTCATTGCATTTTTGGATTTTTTCACAAAGGTAATGAATATGACCTTAATCAGAAATAGTAAAATTGTAAGCTAAAAATCTTACATCAAATACATATTTTTCTTATATTTTCACCAATGAGTTGATTAACAAGCTGAACTGATATTACATGAGAGCTTAACTATCTTTTATTTGTTTCTAAAGATAATTTCCTTCCTCATAATACTTTGTTTATATTTAGAAGGCATATTTTGCTATCGCCAGGCCAGTTTATAACCTAGACGGAGTATTGTTTTCTTTCTTTACGCAATTCTCACGCTTTCAGCTTACGTATGTCTGGAGAGCTGAATTCGATCGATTTCTTTTTCAATGTATCTTATTCACTGTTTCATTTATTTCTCAAGAGTGATCAAGGATCGCAAAAGCTTTCCGAAATATATTTGTCTTAAAAATAAATGATCCGATGGAAGTTTCTATTCTTTTTAATTCAACTTCACCAATTGGATCAAGCGTTTTTACAGTTACAGCTTATACAGTTCTTCATCTATGGCAGAGAATGCTGAACCATCTCCCCATAGATCAAGAAGATATCTAACACAACAGAAATCTGGTTCTACACAACGTTCTGTGATACACATCTAGGCCACCCAGTCAATTTAAATCTAAATTCACAGTCATAAAGATGAACCAAATTAGTCTGACAATTAAGTCGGGAAACACTTTCTCTACATTTAAACTTAGGCATGTCTTATTTACGCTAATAGCACTGTCTCTTTAAAAAATATCAGTCAAGTTTATTTATTCGTATGTAACTTTCAAACATTTTGGTCACTTTTGCGTTGCAGACAAGAAGATAATCAAATTTCAAATCTAAATTGCTATTTTAAAATATTATATTTATGAGCAAATATATTCGCTTTAATACAGAAGGAGTTATGAGAAATGAGTCATAAGGAAGGGATCATACAAGAGGAATCATTAGAAAGGAGACATAAGAAAGGAGTCATAAAAGAGGAGACATGAGGAAGAAGTTGTAAGAAAGGATTCATACGAGAGGAATCATAAAAAAGGAGTCATAAGAAACAAGTCATAAGAGAGAATCAATAAGGAAAGAGTCATATGAGAAGAGTCATAAAAAAGCAGTCATGGAGAGGAGTCATTACAAAAGAGTCGTAAGAAAGGAATCATACGAGATGAATCATAAGAAAGGAGTCATAAGAAAGAAGTCATAAGAGAGTAGTCATAAGAAATGAGTAATGAGAAAGGAGTCATAAAATTAGTCATGAGGAAGGAATCATAAGAGACTACTTATTAGATAGGATTCATGAAAAAGGAAACATACGAGAGGAATCAAAAGAAAGGAGTCATAAGAAAGAAGTCATAAGAGAGGAGTCTTAAGAAAGGCGTAATGACAAAGGAGTCATACGAGAGGAATCATAAGAGTGGAGTCATGAGGAAGGAATCATAAGAAAATAGACATTAGATAAGATTCATACGAGAGGAACCATAAGAAAGGATTCATAAAAAAGAAGTTATGATAGGGGTCATAAGAAAGGATTCATCGGGAAAGAGTCAGATGAGAGGAGTCATAAAAATGATTCATAGGATAGGAGTCATTAGAAAAGAGTCGTAAGAAAGGAGTCATACGAGAGGAATCATAAGAATGGAGTCATAAGAAAGAAGACATTAGAGAGGAGTCAGAAGAAAGGATTAATAGGGAAAGAGCCATATAAGAGGAGTCATACGAGAGGAGTCATAAGAATGTAGTTATTGGAAAGAAGTCATAAGAAAGGAGTAATGAGAAAGGAATCATACAAGAGGAATCATAAAAAGCATTCATAAGAGTGAAGTCATGAGGAAAGAATCGTCAGAGAATCTACATTAGATAGGATTCATAAGAAAGGATTGATACAAGAGGAATTATAAGAAAAGAGTCATAAGAAAGAAGTCATAAGTGCGGAGTCATAAGAAAGGAGTAATGAAAAAGGAGTCATACGAGAGGAATCATAAAAGATATGCAATATGATATGATTGGCATTCATCTGAAAAGCAGAATAAAATTGTATTTCATTGGGAAATCAAAACTCGCTCAGTCTTTCTAACTCCACGCCCACCTCGATATATATAATTTTATTTCCATTTACTTCTACCTTCTCTATCCTCTCTCTCTCTCGCCTTTCTCCATCTCTCTCTCTCTCTTTCTCTGTATACACACACACACACACACACATATATATATATATATATATATAATTTTAAAATAGTACCAGGTGTGTCATCTGTATTAAGGGACAATATTTAATTATTTTGCGTCTATGATTATTATAAGATAATGAACAGTGTGATTCGTCAAATACTGATAATAAAGATAGAATTCCAAGTATTGAGCTCAAAAGTGACTCAAGAGGATCTAAACGCATATTGGATGAAGAGGAGATGCATTCTATTAGCTGGACAAGATATTAAGACACAGGAAACATTAATATATAAAAAGAGAAGTGTGCAGAATTGCGATGTGATATCATATCTTCTTATATGGCAGATGAGGAATGAATTTGAGGCGACAGAAATGTGGTTCTACAAAAGGATACTGAGGATACCATGGAAGGAGCGCGTAACCAATATGCAATGTTAACAAAAAGAACACCTATAGTCATAATCATAAAGAGACAGCTGAAATTTCAGGGACACAGACATGAGGAAAGAAGGTTCAGAGATCTTAATCTCACAGGACATATCGAAGGTCAAAAAGTTAGGAGAAAGCAGCTTGTCACCTGTGAATGAATGATGGAACGAGAGCATAATTGGTAAAGAAGGAAACGATACTACTGGTCATAACTGATAGGAAATTGTGGAGATCCATGATCTCTCACGACCGACATGTCCCATTGAAGGAGAAAACGATTTATGCGAAAGTAGTTAATGAAAAGCCAGCTGCACAAACAGAAAAAGCTCTATGGGCTTTCTAAACAATTCCACTCTGTAAATTCGCCGACCCTACTTTGATGAATTTGCTTTCTTGATAACGCTTAAATGATCACTCAATTGATGAGAATATTTAAGTCTAGTCACGTCGAAGCTGGAATGACCAGCTATTTGCTGACAAGGCGAACAGGCGAAGCACATGCATGCTACCTCAGCCTAAGAGCAATTTGAAAGTCTCGGGTCAATAAAATCCTATCTCGTTTACTTAATTAGAGTTCAGACCATTGAGTATAGTCCCTGACACTTATTCATTTTTCTTTGGGACCTCTTCAAGAGCTCAGATTCATCAACGTTCAAATTTGAAGTGAATGTATCAAAAGCCTGCAACATTCACCTTTTACTAGCACTAACGAAAAGCTATTAATCTTATATGAATACAACTTCCTAAGGCCTTTGAATCATGATATAGGTCTTGTAACATGCAAGAAATGTCTCTGGATTAAAAAGGCTTTTATAAAGTTGGGCCTTGATAAGTTCCTGTTTCTGATGCAAAGGTTTAGCAATAATCTATCATTGGAGTCAGAAAAATTCCTGTAATTTCTCCGAAGTTAAGCAAAGTCGAAGTTGGTCAGAACATAGATGGGTGACCAATTGGGAATACCAAGTGCTGTAAGCTTGGATGGTATAATGGCTCGAAATTATTAATCGGAGAACTATGTTCCAATTTCAATTGAGTTTTATTCACTTACGGGCAAATACCATTGGGAAAGCTGTGAATTCACATATTCTCCCCAATTATAGGTTAATTAGTAGAACGTTTATCAATAAAACATTATTATCTCCCCACACACAAAATAATTCTTACAATTTCAAATTATTTTTTGGACTTTAAATAAAACGCATATAGTTTATAATTTGTAAAAAAAGAAATCAATGAATATAAGCTGATTGATATTGAGTGTATATCAATCCTTGCTCTTTTTAACCATTATCTTAAGAGAAAGATTTTGTAAATTCTAATCGACAGGAAAACTCGAAAATGTATAAATCCATCTTTTCTCCCCTAATTTGTGGGTTAATTAAAAAGACTCCTATCACTACGTCATTATTAACTCAAAACAAATTCTTACAATCTAAAAATAATTTATGATGTTACATAAATTACAAAGGGTTGATAAGCCGGAAAAATGAATGAATCAATCAATCTAGTTATAAATATAATAAAGAAATTCCGTCTTAGTAGTTGTGGATGTCAGTGCAAAGGATGCCGACGTGGAATCGGCGAAACGAGTTCAAATTCTGCTTCGGCTCTGGACGAATAACAGCGTAGACTTAAGTGGGAATAACTGTAATTGGGACTCGTTAGGATTTTCATAGAGACATTGAGGTATTATTTTGGATGTAGCACGTAAAAATGTATTGTTTTGGTGAAGGAATATTGTTTGTATGACTGGGTTAATGTTTGTGGCTAGCTAATTTTAAAGTTAAGACAGAAGAAGACCGTCCTTTTCCCCAATCCCCATTTTGGCATTGTGCCACATTTTGTACCATTGTACAAATAAAAATCATTTTAATTGAGAAAAAATCTCAATTACGGACTATGTAGTAGGCAAAGGGAAAACACTCTGTTTTCTTGCTCAAAAAGCGATGGTAATTTCATGATAATAATGGAAAGGGGGTCGATGGAGAGTTTTGATACGCTATTTCCAGGAGAGGAATTATATTTTAGAATCTGTTTTATCATTATACCACAAGCAATGTGATAATGACTCTAATATACCAAGGCTTACCGAGAATGAAATAGAATGAGAAGAATTTATAGAGGCAAGACAACAATAAAGGAAGAGGTTGAAGAAAACAGAAGATGGCAATTGAGGTTACACGAAGATCGTTGATAGAAATTAGCAGAGAGTTACACAGGCGAAAGTTACGATAAAAGAAACTATTAGAAAAGAATTTGTAATCACATCTATTTCAACAGGAAAGCCATGGAAACTATTCCAAGACAGCAATTAACTCCAGTCTAGTAGTACGCTAGTGGCAGAGTTCCTTGGCCATGAATATATTTATAGAAAAGACAGAGGGAGTTCACGACAAAGTAGTGGGAATATGACTGAATTCGAGATGATAGGTCAAGGCAGGTGACATTGCCGAACCTTCCTTAGGTTTTGTCGAGCATATCGGTGTACATAGCAAAGCATTAGACTAAATATGATAGTAATATTCAATGCACGAACAAATGGCAGATTTTAAATGTGGCCGATTAGGCCTGGTGAGAGAAATCTCCTGACACGACGCAATGAAATTTCCTCACAGGAGACCTAAAATTTATTCAGTATAATCACCTCTTCATGTGAGTCGTAAACGTGACACCAAGAGGTTCTAAATGTTGGTCTCCCTGAGGCTAGCATCAGCCATGATAATGTCTGGCCAAAAATATTATCTATTATGATTAAAATATATTAGTTTCCTTTTCAAGGCGTTTAACTTTAAAAAGCCATGTCTTGCCCCTGTTAACAATAGATGGAGGTCATTTTCTAGAGCAAGATACCAGTTTTAATCTGTCGGGCTTACTATTAAGACGGAAGTATATAGTTGTGTCATCAGCATAAATACTTATCTGATGGCATTGGGAAGGTCGTTGATGATTATAAGAAAAAACATAGGTCCAAGGATTGAGCCCCTTATTCAGTCAGAGACACAGTACCCCTTGGGCATGTTAAGATGACCAGCATATCAAAATATGTCAAACTCCTTCCGTATATCACACCCTACAGTAGTACCCACCCTGTTCTTATCTAATGGTTGATAGACAAATTCAGAAACAACCGTTACCAGATCGGAATTTGACATAGAGAATCGAAAGCCGTGATTCTTTATCTGAAAGAAGGCCAGATGAATCGAGATATTTAATTACACACAATAGTTTTATTTATTTGTGCAATACAAAATATTAAAGCTTATATTAAAACAAAGAAAATTACATCATTTGCCGAATACTTCGTTCAGACTGTAAAATGGTGGTATACATATTCCAAGACAGCAATTAACTCTTGTCTATATCTCTGAAATGAGATATTATGATTACTTGCATCATTTACATTACACAGGCTGCTATCATCATCTTCATTGTCATATTCACCACGTTCCGGCTGTTTTTATCTCTGGCATTCTTCAGGTCATTGGAATTTCGAACCAAACTCTTCATCTCTTCCATCGGGGTAGGTTGTTCTACTTTCATGTGTCATGCCTCTTCCGGGTGTCTCAGTTATTTCCCTTTAATTCGACTCTCTAAGTTTTCTGGTTAACCACTGCTGTAGTATGCTGGTATTGAACTCACAACTCTTTGGGTCTAGTCACTGGATCTAACCAACGTCTTTATCTACTCGGCCAAATTCCAATCTCCTGAAGAAGGCGGGAGCGCACAACAGCCGAAACGTTGTGAATATGTCAATGAAGATGAGGATATCAGTCCAAGTAATGTAAATAATTCAAGCAATTAATTTCTAAGGTATTTGGTGCATGAAACTTCTCAAAGACGCTTTCCTTGAAAACTTCGAACTTGTCTTGAAGATTAAATGATTCAAGTTAAGGGTTAAACGTTGTCTGTCGTTACTATTCAAATAATCTTCATTTCCTAGCATCTCCACTTGCACTTGCATATTATACTGAAAATATATATATATATATATATATATATATATATATATATATATATATATATATATATATATATATATATATAGGCGTCCTTTTTTCCCGTGAGGTAATGGTATTGTCCTGTTTTGTCAAAATCAACTCTTTCTGTGCTGTCACCATGTGGTCAGTTTAAACCGACCTCCCCAGGGCGAAGGAGTGGGTGTCCGCTACCCAGACCACATACCAGCACTCCTAGTCCTACCGACGTGTTCCAAAATAATACAGATCATTACATTATGGGACCGGCGTGGCCACTAGTGTAGCCGGATGGTTGGCTGTTGTCTTCGGAGATCCACTCAACATTTACTTCCATTATATTTTCTGTGTTTGGATATGTCCGCAAAATAGCAAATGTTTATACTTAGGGTTTTCTTTCCCCTAGATGGAATGCTTTCTTGGGTGGATGATCTCTATTTACCCGAAGCAGATGCTCATGAGTCATCAGTCGTCTGCCTTCTCCCTTTGAATTTGGACTTTGTTGTCAAAGTCTATTTCAAACGCATGAGAACATTTTTTTAGAAATTATGAGCTTGTCTCCCAGCTATGACAACTTTATATTTATGTATATAAATGAATTTTAAAAGCCGAAATGCAATATTGGATATATTCCAAAACAGATCTACTTTTATGAACGTTTTCCAATTGTCGAAAATTTAAAAAAACTTTGTCTTGATTAAATGTTCTAATTTTAAAACACACACACACACACAAATATATATATATATATATATATATATATATATATATATATATATATATATATATATATATATATAAAAACGATCCAAGAATGACACAGGAAAGCGTTTACTTTTGGCCCACCTACAATCATATCTACGCATCCGACTTTGGCATTGCAAGTTAAAAGCGTAACATGAAGGTCTTTCTTTGACTTCCATTGATTGGTCAGTTTTTTTTATAGCTTATCAAACCTATTCCAGGTTATTTTTAGATTGTAAGTATTTTGCTTTGGGTCGCCAATAATGGCCCCAGTGATACAAGTATTATTAATTAAATAATAGCTGGGGAAAAGAGTTGAATTCATATTTTTCCCAAGTAATTTGCGCATAAGTTAATATAACGAACACAACAGGAATTCGAACACGGCTCTCTGATCAACAATTCCGAGCCATTATTCATTACACCACCTACACATCCAAGCTTACACCTCCTCGTATTCCCAAGCGGTCATCCATCCAAAAACTGACCAGACTCGACAGGGCTTAACGGTGTTACAAAGGGATGTGGTCGTAAGCCATTTTTCTTCCAGTAAGTCCCTGGCACAGATCTGTGAATTAGTTTCTGATTGACTTCAATAGAACTAAGTTGTAATCAATCTGAAAGGATAGCAGATATTTCTATCTGGTTCCTCTAATCGTAAAGGGTTGGATCTGAATCTCTAATATCCAACCCTGATGCAGCGATTTATAATAGTCATCTTTCTTTGACTGATTGATTGGATCGTTTTCTTAAATTTATTTAAAGCCAGGAATTAATTTTAGATTTTAAGAATTCTTTTTTTTATATAAGGATTCATTTATACCACTTTTACTAATTGACCTATATAGCTGGAAGGAGAAGACATGGAAACAAATAGGTATTAAGATGTTTGTTGAGAGAGTACATGAATGATTGATGTGTCTGTTTAATGTCATATCAACTCCTCATGGGTTATTTAATACCGAAATTTAATTTTCTTGTGAGCTTTGAAACAATGTGATACATTTTATGATACATTTTGTTCTGTTTTCACAAATTAATACATCTAAGATAATCATCATTCATTTTGTTTATTTATTGCAGATAGATGTTTGTGGGGACAATTACTAGAGGCAGTTGTATTTGTGTTTTATGTTGTAATTTTGTTGAAGTTATTTTTAGAATACATTTTGATTTAAGAAATTGCCGGATATTATATTAATATTATAAAACAGTTCTTCCATGTTGATTCTTTAATTGGTTTTGTTTAGCGACATATCAACCTTTATGGTTTATTTAATACCGAATTGTAAATATTTTTAACACAATTTTATGGCTTCAACTAAATATATATTGATCGCATAGTATACTTTCAGCTACACATAATATGTATTAGTGATCATTTTACTATAAAATGTGTTTTTATTCATTTTGCAATGAAAATGTATTGGCAAATTTATTCTAATATGCTTTGTTTGCAATTTTGTAAAATAAAAATGTGTAGCTATATTGTTAATGAAAATGTATTTTTTATCTCTATCTATAAAAGGCAGGGTGTGTGTGTGTGTGTGTATGTGTTATAACGTATGCACGGCCGCAATTTTCGACGGATTTGAACCAAAATTTACATCCACAGCGGGAAGGTCAAGACCGACTTTGCATTTCCCAACTCCCACCGATAGTGGAAATAATCGATTTTTTCATGCTTCTACGGCAGTTTTCATATAGTTTGCGGCCATTTTGTACTGGCCAGAGTGAGAGCCAATAGCTGGCTGCCACGAATAGGCAGGAAGATTCTATTGGCTAACGTGAGAGCCAACAGCTGACTGATACGAATGTTAACTAGCATGCTAGCATGCAAAAAAAAAATCGATAGTTGCATTCGTCATAAGTGGGAAAAATTTAAATCTGCATGGCACTTTACTCCATTCGGCTCATTCGCTTGCTTAAACTCAACGTTGATTCTGATTCCGCAGAACTGGGTTGGTGTGAAAAAGTATTTGTTGTTAACATTCTTTTTTCATTCGGTTTTTCCAGTTACGAGTCCTTTTTTAAAGCTGATCGTTTTGTGTTCATTTCGTTTAGTTCTTTTTTCGTAACAGATTTAATGTTTAGTATAGAGCTTAGAAAAAATTCGCATTGTGAGATAAGCAAGAAGTAAGGCATGTAGCAACATCAACACGGCAAAGGGCACTCCTTTAAAGGCAAGGAAGGGCAAAAATATTTTAAGTCAAGTGATAGCGATTGCTGTATGAGTTGTAAGATTTTTGAATCAAGCACGGGCAACGCCGGTCCATGCTGCTAGTACTTTTATAGTGTTTTGTTTTCATTTGGGTGTTCACTATTTGCCCATAGATGGGACTCTCGGGTCATAGTCAGTCTAGGAACTAAGACAATTAAAAGGTGGTTCTAGGCTCCTCACGTCCCTCAATCTTTTTATCAGAGGCCTTGCTGCCGGATGTAGTTCATCGTCATACCTAGGATTTGTGAGAGAGAATGCTGTCTACATAAGTTTGATAAATATTCAACTAATAACAATGAAAATAATTGTCGAGAGAAACCCGTTTTTAAATTTTATTTTTTAGCCTCTGGTTAGATGACAGCGTCTATATTTTGTTTATTGAAAAAATGTCTTCGCAATTAATTCAAATTTTAAAACGTTATTTTAAGGTTTCTATTTTTTGTTTTATACTGATCTTTTTACCTGTTAACATTTTAGTTCTTTTTTTCTGATATGCTTAAAAGTATAAACATATTTTTTTGTATTATATTGAATTCATTTACAATACTCGAACAAAGTGAATATATTTTTTGTTGTGGGTCACACGGTTGTTTTAAATATTCCATCAATAATAATAATAATAATAATAATAATAATAATATATAAAAGGAAGCGAAATAAAAAAAATCACTTGAAATGACTTTCATGATAATGTCTTCAAGAATCAAAGAATTTTTCTTGTTCTACCGTTAGTAAATTAGCACACGTGTTACTCTTCATCATTACCCCATATGAATAAAGAATTGCCCAGAAAGAAAGAAGAAAAAGGAATATATCAGTGACGCTGCTTGGTTCTCGTCCGGGAAATACATCATATGTAATATTGTAAGCAAGCACGCACGAAAGAAAGAAAGTATGAAAGCAAGAAAGAAAGAAAACAAGAAGGGGAGATAACGTAGGTGATAACGCTCTCATGCGTTTAACGTCTGCTTCAGTGAAATGGGAAATCATTTCATTTGCGCCCACTCACTTCTTTAAATAAAAGCTTGCATTTCTATTTAAGATCCTTATTGAAATATATTTTAAAGCTGTTAAGTTGAAATATTTAATGATGTAATAGGACATTCATACAAATATCTTATGGTGATAGAAATGACAAGTAGCATATTCAATCGTTAATTTAAGAATTGGTTCATCTGAATATTTTAATAAAAAAATCTGTGAAATTTTCACGGGTATTGATATTGAAAGTAATCCGAGATTAAATTGTTGTTTTGCATATTCAACTCCGTAGGCACACGCAAGTTCTTATGGCTGTGGCTTTCCTAGCACGTAGTTTTTTAAGGGTTCAAATTGCTAACCCTTCAGTTAAACGTTTTCACTTTCAGAACTGTTCTGACATAAATCAGAGTTTCTAATAACACCAAGCTTTGGTGGGGGAAAGAAATGGCATTATACCTTCGCCAATTCTTTTCTTTTTTTTTTCTTTTTTTGTGCGACGAGAATTCGAACTCGGAACTTTTAATCCATTTTCCACGTCGATAACCACTACCGAATGTTCATACCAATTATGCCAATAGTAATATAGCCATTACCTTTGAACACTCAATATGACTCATTTTACTAAAAGGCTTTGGCTGATTTTGTTTAATGGCATATTTACCTCCAGGGGTTATTTAATACCGAAATGTAAATATTATAATTTTATGGCTTCAACTAAATTTATTTTGAACATAACTGTATGCCTTCAACTACAGATAAAATATATCGTTAATGATTTTTGCTATAAAATTGTATTGTAAAATTTGTAATTTCAGTATAAATAGGTATTGTTAGTATTTTTTATATGAAAATGTATTTTTATACTTTCAAAGTGTTTTGTTTTTTATTAGAGGTTTCTATTTGCCGATAGGTGGGGCCTAACAGGTGCTACCACATTGTGTCAGGGTGGCTCTGGGAAAAACAGTAGCACTCTCCTCAAAACCACTAATCTCCCGATCAGTAGCCTTGCTGCCGGATGTAGTTTATCGTCATACGCAGGACTGTTCTAAAAGGCAAAAATTATCATCATTTGCATATATGAAAATCCATTTTTAAATTTGTATTCTGGCATTATTTTAGTATCGCATATATAACTTCAGTAAATTACGACACAATATTGTCAGACATATTTTATACATTCAGTGGCATTCACTGATTGCCCCTGTAACGATAAACTTTATGAAACATACCTAATTGAAATGTATATTTTATTACCGATGTTTGACTTTAGCAACTACTTAGAGAAATTGTTTATGTAACCGACTTCCATACTGATAAAAAGATGTTCAGAATTTCTATGTAAATTAGTAATTGTAACGGTAATACTAACTCTTTTCTTATATGGAAACATTGGGCATTTATTAACTTAACAGCCAGTGCTAATGTCTGTAAACTCTTTCTGTTAAAACATTTTTTAGAAAAATAAATTTCTGAAGCCCACTAGCTGTTATTTATATTTCCAGTGTCGATGGAAGCTTCCTTCTTGACATTTTGGTTGATGTACTGTGGAACGTCAACATCTTGATTATGTCATTATTTTCTTTCCGAGTTACATGTGATATCCATTTCAGGTGTTACTATTGTTACTTGATAATAATATCATTCATCGAGTGAGTCATCAGATAAATGAGATAGCCAAGGGAGACATTTTTATTCTCACGATGTCTATTGGCATTTTTATATCCGTTATATAATAACGATTTATTTCATGGGCGGAAATGAATAGCTAAAAGAACAAGGAATGACGAATATGCTTTGTTCTCAGAGCTAGTTTTATGCCGCTAAATCATAAACATTTGTTTTACATTCGTTCTACGGAGAGAACCTACTACAGATGTTTGCACAAGAAGAAGGGCGAAAAGTGAAGGCAATACTTGTAAAAATTTCCAAAAGCAATTGCGTTTGCAGGAGATTCTTCTCTGTTTCTGGAGAAGCCATAGTTAGAATTGCAGATTCGAGCGAGCCGGTGGAGACAGATTTAGACTCCATCCGGGCGAGACAAAGGTCTAGCCCGTGCTAAATATCTGCTCGGTTTTGACTCTTGGAAACTGACTGAAGGACAAACCACTGTCACTATTCTATAAAGCGACGTCACTAAACGACGTGATAATCGACTTTGTATACATACTCTCTGTATGAACAATCATCAAGCTATGTTTTTTTTCTGTTGTTTGATACAGTTCTTTGCGGATCTGTAACGCCAGTTTACAAGGTTTGAAAAGGATGGTCCTCTCTAATACCTACAGATTTTATTAGCTCAGATGCATTTTTTAATCATTGATCTGAGAGATTGGTTGAATAATGTTGGCAGTCCTGAACGTGTTGGGTGCTATGTATATATATATATATATATATATATATATATATATATATATATATATATATATATATATACTAGTAGTAGTAACTATAAGTAGTAGTAATTATTGTTAGTAGTAATTACTCATATAAATGATTTCCTACAAAAATTTCAGCAGTTTATCCTAAAATTTTGAAAAAAGAAACCCAAAATAGTTACCATTACTTATCATTTTAATAGTAGAATATCTGTTTTTTTTTAATCCATGACATTCTTCGTGCCAAAGAATCGTATATTTTGGTTTAATGGAAGAAAGTGGAACAAGCAACATAAAAGTGTACAAGACTAGTAAGTAAGAAGTGGTAGAAAATAGACCCTAAGCAAAAACAAAATGAGAACTAAATACCATTTCAGTGGATATATATATATATATATATATATATATATATATATATATATATATATATATATATATATATATATATATTTTTAACCAAAAAAACTGAGACCATTTCAACAACAAAAAATTACCATTAGTTCTTCGTAATATAATATATTTATTTATATATATAAATCCTTTTGAAGGACTCTGGATCATCAGGTAACACTATTCAAAAACAAAACCTGCGAATAATTATTTAAAATAACAAATGTCCCATTCGGTTTACAAGTTCTTATATATATATATATATATATATATATATATATATATATATATATATAATATTACTACTGACGAGACTATTAAACAACATGAGCTGTGTGTTTCGTTCAATATTTTGGTTTGGAGCATCTGATTGCTATGGTCCATACTACACCTAACGCAGTCAATTCTATGTCATTTTATATTTTTTAAAGAAATCAAAATCTAGATAAATAATTGGAATTATTATGAAC